>CABFWB010008233.1:0-10952 GCA_902151455.1 Timema bartmani
TAATAATAATAATAATAATTCATTTATATCCACCACTCGTAAGATTATAAAGGCATTAATGCCATTCATAGTGGATAGTTTCTTCATTCAGATCTACCACTCACAAGATTATCACTGCATTAACACCATCCATGGCAGATAAATTATTCATTAATACATATCACTCGCAAGACTATTCAGTTCATAAATGCCATTTAGGATGGATAACCTCTTAATCCAGATATACCACTAGCAATACTATCAATGGTTCAATGCCATCCATGGCGGATATATTCTTCATTTATATCTAGTGCTCTTAAGATTATCCATGCATCAATGCCATCAATAGCAGATAACATTCTTTCAGACCTAGGCAACTCGCAAGGTCATCAGTTCATCAATGCCATATAGCCTACGACGGATAACATATTCCTTTAGATCTATCAGTTGACTATCAGTACATCCATGCAAAATATGGTAGATAACCTCTTTATAAACAGACAATTAAAACTCTAGCATTTACTTTCTACCTGCAAAACTATCAGGAAAACAATCTCAACTACAAAGAAGTCGCTCTCTCACCTATGCTAGTAACAATCATAATGGCTTGTATAGAATTTAACTATAGCTTCTTTATTCTATTTTCTAGTATGGGTCTTGTTCGAGCAGAAGCGCATGCGCAGTGTAAATTCTCTAATAAGATGGTAGAAAAAGACTTAAGGAAATATAAACTTAATTTGTTGGCGAAATACTATTATATTATTAGTATTATTGTATCCATATTTATACTATCAAAGTTGATAGATGTCAATCACATGACTTTAAATATGAATAGATTAAAGAGGTTTGTACCTATTGTAACAGTCAGTTACCATATTTTCTATGAATTTTACCTCCATGTTACCACATTACATATTAATATTTTATCATAGAGAAACAAAGTCATTTTATAAAGCGAGAGTGAAAATTTACAAATAGAGGTTTTTACTAAACTATCCCCAAGTACGATTAGCTATTAGAAACAAAAATATAATTTTGGTAATCAAAATAAACACTTTTTATACATATTTTAATCCATTGTTCAATTTTTTTTAGTTGAAAATTTAAAAAACAAGTTATTTATAAACTACCTTAAAATTATTTGTAATTTGTAAATATAATAAAGTATTCTATAAAATTATTTTTTTTAGAAAGAGATATCACAAAATAAAATAATAAACACCGAACCACCAAATTGTGATTTTTATTCTAGTTCTAAATGTTGTTTACTAGTGACTGATTTTGGAAAACTCTAAATTTTACGGAAATTGCTTTAGTAAATTTGTTCAAAATGGATACCTGTAGGGTGTTTTACATGTTAAATAACACTCTATACTACTTTCTTTTTTATAAAACTCATGTCTTAATTTCTGTATAAAAATTGTATAGGCTTATATATTTAGAAAATGGTTCTAACGATTTTGTTAAAAATGGTTGATAAATTGCGTTATTTATTTGTTTTTAAGATTTAATCTAGGCTTACATCCATTACTGTTTCCAGCCTTTGCCCGGGTCTGTTATTTATTTAAGCCATATATTTTCCACTACCTTCTGGCTAGGCCTGTCGTAGCTTCATGTGCCCTAAAATATAACTTAAGACTAGGACAAGCACAACATCCAGTCCCCGGCCGTCAATTTATCAATGTGAAAGGGTAAACTCATACTTTCATCAATAATAAATTTTCGCCATACCGGTAATCGAACCCGGGACCCTTAGTTCAGTATACAGACACGCTACCGACTGAGCTAAGGCATTGGACATTTGTTTGTTAGATACATAGGCATATTTTTAAGGTTAGTTTATTGATGACTTTTTTATGTGAGGTTTTTTTTTCAAAATATAGTGTACATTTTAGGGAGGGGGCAGAGTCATATATTTATCAAAATAGAATATTTTTTTTTAGGAAAACCTAATAATAGATAGCTTAAGAACTATATGAAAAAGTAAGTACGATCGGGATTTAGTTTATTAATTGTAGAAAAATAATAAAAACACAGAAGAAACCTAGAAGAACGTATAAGATTATTTGAAGTCACAATAAATAAACTTTTCTTTCTTGATCATTTTAATATATTTCAACAGATAACATCTTTTTAACATAAGTATATAGTTTTGTTTCACAAATACACTTAAATTGTCTTTTAAAAGTAATATAATAACAGTCTTGACACAGCACTCACACTGACTAAAACATAAAGAGTCTTTCTTAGGGCTAGTCTCAGGTTTGTAAACACAAATACGTTTTCATCAGATGTTATTGGATGGTCGATAGTTACCAGAGTAATAACATTATTAGTGTATAAAAATGAGTTGGTGTCAACTTTGTTACTTTTTTTAAAGCAAAAACCACCGAATTGGCTGAAATTTCACATGGGCATAACTCGGGCATCCGATTAACCTATAGACTAATTAAAACTTTTGTCCACCATTTTGCTTCAAGATGGACGCCATAAAAGCCTACTCATCTTCTGTTTATCAAAATTTAATTGGACCAATTTTTAAAGGTAATTCCTGTATATAAAGTAGACATTGAAAGAAAATGGTGGCTAAATAACATTATATTTCAGCCTCTCCATGGCTATAGTTTCTAGAATCCTGACACTGGGAGGTAAACAGTAATAATAGTATTGTTATAGTTTTTGTTATTAAATTTAATAATTTTTCTGTTTTCTGTAAAAAAAATAATAATATAACATCACATATATATTTTCTTTATCGTTATATATATTAAAATCTATTTTTAGCTTCGGAATTGTGTTATAAAAAAACGCATGGTGTATTTAGAGTTTCTGTATAAAATTATGTAAACTGAAAAATTGTTACACCCAGTAATCCTAGTGTTGGTTGAAAACTATTACTTGTTCCACTATTGCACTAAATAAGAGAATAAGAGGCAGTCATATATCCGCAAGTTAAGGTTTTTAACTATTACAGTTCCTATTTAAAAAATAAAATAAAAAGTAATAAACGAAAAAGCTAGATAAGCTTCTTTATGGGAAAAATAAAAAACATATGATCTGTCAAATCCTGTTTTTCTAAAATCAAGAGCTAACACTTTAATTAGAAGCTAGATATTTAATTTAAATCATTGTAATCGTTAAAAATATAGAATTTTGAAATCTGTCATAGTTTGTTAAACGTAATTCTTAAGAAAATTATGGAAACACTGAATATTTTTATTTCTATATTTGGATGTCATATTTTTCATATTTTATTTTGGATTTGATTTGAAATGTTGTTATTTTATTTTATAGCTCAAGGAATTGAATTCAAATGATGATTTCAAGTCGAGTTTTCCAGATTTGTATTCAAAGTAGATTTTTCTCTCTCGATTCTTTCTATTCTCAAAATTCTCATATTTTATATTTAATTCAAAAAAAAATTCTTTTATTTTATCTCTAAAGCCTAAAATAGAACTAACTTATCCATTCACGCACGTCTTCAAGCTTTTGGTTTAGTTAGAAAAATCAAATCGAATAAAAATATTTTCAAATGAATTTTTGGCAAATAATTCAATAAAAACTTAAAAAGTTATTGGTAAGGTATCTTAATTTGTAGTAAATTAGATTATGCCCCTTTTTTATATTGAGTTGGGAAATTTATCTTTAAGATTGAATATTTTTTTGTTAATTCAATGTAAAAACTGTTTATCAAGTCTATCTTGAATTACCCTTCAGCTATTGTATCTATAATTTTTAATGGATAATTAGACTGCTCCGTTTAGATTCTATAGTGAATACACTCAAAGCAGCCTCTTATCTCACAGTGAAATTGATTTCCATCTATCTTTTTATCAACCAGTCTTTTTCAAACATTGTTTTCAAGGTGAGTAAGCCCGAGTTCATTCTTCTAAAGCCGAGCTCACCCGAGCTTTCTCGACTTAAGCCGAGCTAGCCCGATATTAGCCGTCTTGAGCGAACTCACCCGAACCCTCTCGACCTCAGCCGAGCTAGCACGAGCTTAGCCGTCTCAAGCCGAACTCACCCGGACCTTCTCGCCTTAACTGAGCTAGTTCTAGCTTAGCCTTCTCGAGACAAACTAACCTGAACTTATGCTTATAAAAAACTAGAGAGACTGAACTTATTTGTGTCGAAAAGAATTCGCCCCGAGTTCTCTCATCTCGAACCGAGCCGTCTCAAGACGAGCTAGCCCTGTAAGTTCACCCCTAGGCTCTGCCCGACATATGCTCGACGATGAGTGCCGAGTATCTGCTCCTGTACAAGCCCTCTGGGTCGTACTTCTTGGTGAGCTTGGCCCAGTCGTCCGGCCTCGTCTTCATCAGATGTTTCATCACCTTCTGGGAGGTTGTCCGCTGCTTCTCCGTGCACTTCTCGCAGTCCGTCTTCAGGGCGTCTGGCAGCAAGTCTGAAATAACGAGGACACACGAAGTTGAAGCAGTATTTGGGATAGAGGGGGGAACTGCTCCCCAGCCACTGGAGCCCAACAATATTTATTAATATTGAAATCCTCTTGTTTTATTTATTTGTTTTGGTGTGTAGGATAGGTAGTTGAAATTAAAAGAACACCCTCAGACGTACTAGATTCACACACTACTCTTTGGTTCGTGAATAAGGGCTTAAGGCCCTTGGCCCTGTCAAGTGCAAGTCTAAAACCTATTTTATAGGATGGCGGGCGGGAGGATGAAAGGCGTGGCGTGGCTTCACAACTGACCAAAGTATCCTTCCAAGCCAACAAGAACAGATGGATCACGGAAACCGTAGATGGCGCTAGCTACCGGACAGGTCTTGCGGAAAAATTTGGAAATATCAGTTTTCTCGAGAACGAGTGAGATTTTGATGTTAATATTTTCAGCATCGCCTCTAAGATACTGTATCTATGTTTATTAATTGTTATATTTTCTTATATCTTGTTATAAAGCCGGCGGTTTTCTATTGAAAAATGTCATTTTATTCATATTTGATCACTGCTAAACTTATAGAGGGGGTGTCTATATAAAAAGTATAATTTAAACAACATGATTCTATTCTTGAACAAACCGTTTCCAAAAAGAAAATTGCAAAACAGTAAAAATTCTTGAAGAGAACCGTTTGTTCCCACGGCTCTGCATTTCCACGCCAAATGAAAAGGGCCAATCGACTTAAGAAATTATATTAGAATATTAAAATTCATCTTGTCTAAATATTACGTCCATCCAAAGTCAGTTGGTTTAAATTCATTTCACCTAAAAACCAACTTCGCAGATAGTCAACTAGACTAAATTCATTTGTCATGAAAATTAACGTTTAGAAAGTCAATTAGCCTAAAGTATTTAGGCCTAAGCTTTCTGCCAACTGACATCCACCCCTGTCATTGTCTCCCCAACCCCGCGCGTCATTATTGTCTCCGAAGATGTACTGGGCCTACTCTCGTAAGGCTATCCTTTTAGCGGTCTGTTTATTCAGAAGTCGTCTTTGCCCCCTGTTACCACACACTGAAATAATATTTATCAGGCTGGCCGCACACTATATGACACCAAACGTTTCTAGACACGATGGAAAAAAAAAGTGTCGTGTTTCATCGTGTGTCTTCAGGGCCACATTTAGAAATATGGCACCCCTAGGTACATTAGCTGCAAGAGCACCCCCTCCTCACAACCCCCTCCCCCCAAAACATCATACTGTTATTTGTTAATGAACACAAATAATAATGCTGTAGGCCTATTTATTGATGATATTTACAGTATATCCCCTATAATTATATGACTACTGTGCAAAATGGTTGTGCTCTTCTTTATCTGGCACGGATTTTCAAATGAGCGACTCAATTATTAGCCGAAAGATGGCAATAGTAGACCCAATAGGACTCTAACAGTACACTAGCGCTTTACAACAAGCAAGCTTCAGCTACAGCAGAGTCAACGTGTGTTGTCCACCGGACGTCAGACAAACCTCAGCAAGTTGTCCATCACTTTCCTCAGCATGGATAGTCTAATTGTTTCCGACCCACCCTGTATAGTGGGTTTTCAGGTTGTATGCAAGCTGCACACGGCCTGCGTGTAGTTTGTATTACATAAACAATCTACATATTCTGAACTTTCACATATGTGACAGACGTTACCTGAGAAACATTGCAGTCACCTGGATATTATGTAGTGACTCACAAAATATTTTCTAACTAACAGATTAAAACTTTTATTTTTATCCGATGAAGGACTTGCAAGGGCTAGGGCATCAACAAAGCCGATCTTTTCATGCACCACCATCTTGGAAAATAGTATTGATTTGGTGTCTTGCACCATTTATTCACAACTTCATACGAAATAACATAGAAAGGAGCCGATTTGTGTGTACACAAACATTTTAAAAAAAATTGCACATTTCAAGCGGATGATGGCCAATACGATAAGTGTGTATGGACAGTTGGGTGCAAACCTTTAAGGGGACTGCCTAGGTAACTGATATATCACCAAACAGATATAACGCTCAGATTAAATAATTAAAAAATCCTTTACATTTAATTTTTTGAAACAAATTTTTAAAGTTTAGTATGTAGAAATGATATAATATTTAAGAATCAATCAATGTGTTATGATAAAGCTTTATAAAAGTTGTCAACTAAGCTTGTATTACATGTTATCCAAGATTGGAAATATATATATGAAGCATTACAAATAAATTTTATATGATAAATTAGAGTCATATAAAATATTTAGCTTGAGAGTCTTTGTAAGGGTTTTACAAAATATGAAAATATTAAGGAATAATAAGCAAAATAAAATTATTCAGGCTCAATGACACTTGTCATGTTGATTTTATGTTATTTACTTCAGTATAAAATAATACTTTGGAATGAGTTAAACTTGTGTTATAAGGTTTATAAAAGTAATATGAGTAATAAATGGAGTTAAATTAAAAATTAGAAGTTTAATAATAAATAAAAAGTGGAATTTACTGATTGATGATACATTGTGATTTCCATCCTCCTTAGCTGCGAGAGCTCCTAATAACAGTCGTGTACAGTAGCCCCATGGATTCTTTGGTGCTGACGGCTTTGAAAAGCTACCAGACCAAATTATGTATCCCTACGCCGAACCATATGATCTGCAAAAAAACATGTGTTTAGCAGCTGTCACTTCTGACAGTCAAAACTTAGGTATATACCTAATGTTGACTGTCAGAAGTCAGCTGTGAACTGTCAGTCAGCACCAAAGAAGCCATGGGGCTACTGTAGAATAGTTACGAAACTAGGCGTGAAATATTGACCGGAAAACCAGACTGTATGACCTTGAAGTTTAGTCCGCTTGCCCACTGGTGCGGGTAAGTTTACCTACTGAATTAAGTACGAAAATATTGGGTGAGTATGTGGGGAATAGAACACTAAGGTGCTAATATTTCCAATTATAAAAAAATAAAAATTATATCACCGCGTCTTACTACCCATTCGAGTTGTACGCTTAAGTACTAATTATGCCAATTGGTTAGGGATTGGGAAGGTTGAATTTAGAGTAAGTGAACCCAAATTTGTGTACAGGGAGAGTGGAAAACCATTTAGGAACCCCCCCAGTTCACCAACCAAGAGCCTAGTTCAATATACAATTACAAAATGAATGAAAGTGTGTTATAAGTAATATTATGCTTGTGTGAGTTTTTACCCCTCCCCCGCCCCTCCTCACGCAACTTCCGGTGACGTAATTGAGCTAAATACGGGCTATTGGATAACTGTCCTGGCTCGGTCGGTCCGTATGTTTGCGTGGCTGGAGAAATTCTCCTGTCGGGGGGAAAGTGATCTCTGATGGGGACATTCACCTCGACGATTCACTTTCACTCTCAGTGACACTCCCCTGCCCCCTCCCTCCTCTTTCTACCTCCCAGACCATTTCCTGACACTTCATATCCTCATTACTTGTAATATGACAAGGATTGGGCTGCTCATTCACCAGCTCTTCTGCTGTCCTCGCGATTAAAATGGCAGAATAGCAGAATAGCAGCTTGACAAGTTAGGAGCGGGGGAGGGAGTACCGGGGAGCGATCGTGCTCAGCTTAAAGGTGCGGCCGAACGGAGCGAAAGTATTTTTTTTACAGTTTTTATAGAATATAAATTTTTTTTGCCAAAATAAATTAAATATTTCTCCAGTAGCAACATGGAGCTTTAGTTTTCTGCACGTGCTAATATCAACAGATTTTTTTTAATATCTGTCAAGGGTACCCTGGAATTTTTTCAAAACCTTTTAAATAAAGAAAAAAAGTTTTGACAAAATTCCTCGGACACCCTTGGCAGATATTAAAAATCTGTTAATATTAGCACGTGCAGAAAACTAAACTCTACGTTGCTACTGGAGAAATATTTGATTTATTTTGGCCAAAAAAAAGTGTAATGCTATAAAAACTGTAAAATTACTCGCGCTCCCTTCTGCCGCACCTTAAGGTGTAAGTGTAGGAATTGTTAGTTAAAGTAGGTATTTTTGCAGTTTTGATAGGAAAATAAATCAACTATTGTCCCGGAAGAAACACGGAGTTTAATTTTCTTCACAAGGTGGTATAAACAGTTGTTGAATATCTGTCACGAGCATAGTGGAATTAGATGAGAAACTTTTTAAATGAATATAAACAATTGTCATTAAATTCCAGAACATCCTTGACAGATATTCAACAACTGTTTATATCACCAGGTGAAGAAAATTAAATTTTACGTTTTTATTTGAGAAATAATTTGTTTTTGGACCAATAAATGCTTTGTTCTAAAAACTGCAAACCCACTGACCTTTATTCACGCTCCCTACACTCACACCTTAAATAATAACGTACACACATTCTGTACCAGTGGGCCACACGGACTAAACGTCAAGCTCATACAGTTGGGCTTGTCAGTGAGGGGAAGTTTGATGGAACAATTTTTGACTGTGTTTTATGAGGGCGTTTTTTTCTGAATGTTATCCCACAATTATTTGTATCCCTTTTTTATAATGCTTATGCTAGAACATTTCCTCTAAATTATACCTTCTCCATTCTTGACCCATTAGTATAGTTAAAATGAGTGGGTATAGTTTGGATGCATACTAAGACGTGGTGTAGGCCTGAATATTTCTTATTAAAGTAGTAAGTTTTGATTAATTTGTATTATTGGTATGCCGGCATGTAGACAGGATGTGAAAACATTTCATTCTAAAAATCAATCCTTGAAAACATGTAAATAAAAATACAGTCGAATTTCCATAGCAAGAACCTTTTAGAAAAAAAAATCAAACATTATGAGTGTTATTTTAGAGATTTTTTATATCTATCTTCTATATTAGTAAAATAAAAGGGTTTTTTGTTTGTCTGTCTGTCTGTAATTAGTATAATTTGATTTTCTTTAATTAATCAAAAACCTCCTGGGCATCGTCGGATTCTTTATCTAGTTGATATCTATCACAAGTGACAACTGCAGATAACTATCTGACGTATGAATATGTGGAAATAGATCTAGTAACATCTGTAACTGAGAATTTTATAATTCATTAATGAAAACTATGATTATTTTCTGACAGATAATAATTGTCCTTGGCATTTCATCCGGGCTCTAATAATTTAATTAACCGGCCTCATGGTTTAGTGGTCAGAGCCCCTGTTTGTTGACCTAGAAATCCTGGGTTCGATTACTGGCTGGTATTTGGGGATTTTACTCTAAAGGAGAATAAATACAATAGTCATCAGGGTTTGGTTAATTAGGCCAAAGCTAGGTTAAGTTAAGTTAAGTTAGGCTACGAAAGATTTAGCCCAGACACGACATTATTATTACTTTTTTTAGCACCACGTCTTACTACCCGTTCGTGTTATACGCTTAAGTACTAATTAATCTGATGGTTTTAAGGAGGAGGAAGGTCATATTTATAGGAAACGTACCCGAATTTGCGTGGAAAGAGCGAGAGATAGAGAGAGAGAGAGTGAAAAACAATTTTAAAAAAACCATCCTCCGTACACCCCACCGAGGTTCGAGCCCCGATATTCCTGTCATCGGCAGTCTAGTATATTGCGAGAGTGACGCCTTAGACCATGCAGCCTCTGGATCAGGCCTTAAGCTGTTATTAAAGAACATATTAATAACCATGAACCCACAATACCTTACATTTAAATATAGTTGAAAAATGACACCTGAACACGGGTATCAAACCCATGACCTGTGACTAACGAAGCCAATGCTCTGCCACTAAGTAAAAATAAAGGCTCTGGGATCAATTTTTGTGTCTAGATTTTATCCGGGAAGTAGAGTAAGTACGTATTTAGGGGGGGAAAATAGCCTCAGTACACCCAACCAAGATTCAAACCCCGACAACATTATCAAACCAGAATAAATGAGCTTCCATATGGACCGTACTCCCTCCGATATGATTAAAACAAGGCCATAACCAGCCAATAATTTCAGGGGGGTTGGGGGGTGGTTTGGTGGGCAAATCACCCAATTGCCGGAGGCTAGGAAAAATTCTAAATATTTTTATGGTAACACAGCCCCCTAATTTGTACTTTGTACCTTAATTTCGATATTGTTTGAACCATAAATAAAGCCATATACATTTTATTCATAAAATTTTTTGGGGGGTTTGAACCCCCTCCCCTCTGACTACGGCCTTGGGTTAAAATATTTATATCCTGGACGGACAGTACGGCACGGTGTAAAAACAATCAACATAAAAACTTACTCTTCATTTCCTTGCCGTCAGGGGTACAAGGACCTTTCTCCAGCAGACACTTCATGTAGTTGTCCAAGAGCCGGGCGCTCTGCAGAATACGTTCCACGTCCACGTTATCGTACCGGCTCGTGTACCTTTCCTCCTTCGCCTCCGAGAGGGTCACTACCACAAGCACCACCACGACGGCCACAAGAGCCATCGCCGTATTGCAGACGCTCTTCATGATTCTGATGCTGCGGTGCGTCTCTGCTTGTAAACTGAACTAACTCTATCATCTTCTAGTCTCCTGATACCTCGTCCTAAATAGGCGCGTTCCCCTGACGGTTT
>CABFWB010008234.1:7533-19203 GCA_902151455.1 Timema bartmani
CCCCCCCCCCCCCCTGGACCCAAGCCACTGTTAGTTCAATATTTAGTTTACTGATAAGTTCTAATTAAAACCCCATATTTGTCGGAAACATTAAATGCGTGGGATGTGGTCGAATCCAGAAATATTAACACTACCCGTGCTTAAAGCAAATATTGAGATATTTCCGTTACTCAGGATTATGTAGTCGACTATTAACCTGTCTCATCATGTTTCCTAGACTAGATACTGCAAGCCACCACTATTCAGTCTGACATGAGAGCTGTGTATTTCAACCTGGGGTCCATGTACCCTCGGGGGTTGGGCTGTGCCAATACTTTACTAATAACGATATTTATTTTTTTCATTACCAATATTTTTGCATGCTATTTTTTACTCATATGAGTTCTTAATCTTCATTATCAGATCGGTAGAGAAAAAAAAGTTATAGTTTGTAAATTTTTATTTTATTCTGATTAAAATTTCCTTCTATTTGGTTCAGAAATGATCTGGACGCATAACTAGGCTCTAATTTACAATTTTATTGTTCTTTTATTATCATTATTTTTAGTAATTTAACGTAATATATAGTAATCTTTCTATTATAACTCAATTTTATTTATTTATTGTTACCAGATATTAAATTTCTAGGGATGTGGATAGAAAAAGAATCAACATTTTTATAAATAAAAAAGCCAAAATGTATTACAGTTAGATAAAAAAAATCTTGGTTGTTATTTTAAGGTGTCCACTGATTCACATAACTCACATTTTTTTTTATAGCATCGCGTCTTACTAACCGTTCGGGTTATACACCTATGTACTAATTACACTAATGTTTTAGGGATTAGGAAAGTTTTATTGAGAGGAAGTGTAACAGCATTTCCTTGGAAGGAGAGTTGAAAACCATTTAGGAATAACCCCCTTCAGTGAACCTGACTGGGACCGAACCCCAATCTCACCATTTTTGGCAGTCTAGTCTAACAAAAGTAGCGCGTTAGACCATGCGGCCACCAAGGCGGGTCAGCTCACAACTGCTTACAACTATTCAGGAGGCAGGGTCAGCTCACAACTGCTTACAACTATTCAGGAGGCAGGGTCAGCTAAAAATTGCTTACAACTATTCAGGAGGCAGGGTCAATTCCCAAATTAATAATTAGTTTGCTATTACGTAAAGTCTACCATTAATGATACCAAAAGCGTAATTAGAACATGTTTGTGGTGAAAAGGGGGAGGGAGGGTTTAGTAAAGTTCATCAGGGGTCCTTGCACTCACGTGATTTGGGGACCCCTGCACAAGAATACTGAACCTCGCTGATAAAGATGGTTTGATTTGACGCCCGCACACTCGGCTAACCTGTTCTTTGCCATCGTTCCAAAAGTCGGACAAGTGGCAGTGCTAATGAACAGAATGACAGCGAGACATCTCTCGGATGGACGTGGAAGCTCGACTACCAAACCTCCTCAATAACAAACGGTTGTCTGTAAGCAGGTCAGTGTGTCAGGAGTAGGTATAGTTACGAAACAGGAAGCAGTGTTTTAACATCAGCCCGATGTTCACCAAACAACGGCTGGTCCTTAAAACACCGCATTAGCGAATAATCTAACCTAGACATTGCAGGAACAACAGCCCAACTTTCCATTCTTTGATCTCACTGATTCCTCTGTGGCAGGGGGGGCGGGCTGAGGATCCTTTGCCAGGACCAACACACTCAGGGGAAATATCCCAACACTGCTGTATTTCTTATGGTGATGTCAGTTCTGAAGCTACCAAACCACTAAAACAATCCTCAACTATCTCAGAATGTTGTGAGCCTCACAATGCTGTATTTCTTATGGTGATGTCAGTTCTGAAGATACCAAACCACTAAAACAATCCTCAACTATCTCAGAATGTTGTGAGCCTCACAATGCTGTATTTCTTATGGTGATGTCAGTTCTGAAGATACCAAACCACTAAAACAATCCTCAACTATCTCAGAATGTTGTGAGCCTCACAATGCTGTATTTCTTATGGTAATGTCAGTTCTGAAGCTTCCAAACCACTAAAACAATCCTCAATTATCTCAAAATGTTTTGTTGTGACCCGTGTTAAAATATAACTTTATTTACTTGAGAGGTGACCTGGTGGTCTAGGGGTAAGGTGTCAGACTTCTGTGCTGAGGGTCCGGGGTTCAATCCTCGGTCCCGGCACAGATTTATCTGATTGCCAAACCCTTCCTTCACCTCTGACAAGACGTGTATTAATCACAACTTGTGAATGTGAGGAATGCCAGGCCTCTACCGTGGTTCGGATTCCACGTTAAACTGTAGGTCCTCCATTTCATCTCACAATCACCCTACCATTACACATTAGCGTAAGTGTGTATCACCAGAACGGGTAGTAAGACGTGTTGCTAATAATAATAATAATAATATTTACTTGGGTAAGGCTATATCTATGTTTCTAACCATATTATCTGATATAGGACTTGATAAATTTCGAGCTAAGCATACCTAAACATTCGCTAATTTCAATTTTTATTGTTATTTTGGTGTTTTTGGTTCAAATCATGAAACTTAAAATGCAATTGAGGGCGTTGGGGCAAAAACATGATAACCCTCATTTTATGAAAAAGTGTGTTAGAAGTGAATTCTTTTAGCTTAAATCTTGAACAAACTACAAGTTGTTTGTATAACCAGTCAGTGCTTTGAGGATAGTTAATATCGACTAATATAATACCTAATTTTTATAGCTAGATTTTTCATAGAATTTTAAGTAGTGAAAGCATCCCATCTAAACCTATGAGACTTATCATGTTTTTCCTCTGACCTCTTCAAATATTAAGTACATAGATTCGTCAATTACCGAATTGTCAATCAACTTGATCCTAGATCTAGAAAAGATAGGGTTGCCACAAAGTTAATTACACATTAAAATCTCCGACCAACTGACCACAGATTTGATCAAATTATCAAGTCAAACAAACATGGCGACACTGTTAAATGTGCCACACTTGGAAAAACTAAAACTAGGATGACCTAAATTTATACATTATATAAATGTCTTTTGTAAGTTTTATTTGCATAAATTCATTATGTATCTGATAATCAAAGCTATAATTTTAAATAAATTGAAGTAGGTAAGTCATTTAAAAATCTCAACATTACTGAAAAAAAAACCCCACCTAACTCCACTCCAAATGAGCATATTGCTGCTTAATAAATTCAAAGACTTTGTATCAAATTATAAAGCAAGAAAACTAACGCGATGACTCACATTCAAATTTTCTGGAAAAAATGAGACTGATAACTTTAACCAAACACCAAGAGCATTTAGAAATGTTTAGTAAGTAAATAAATAAAAAAAAATTTAGTCTTTTGTTGGGTTGTTGAAATTAAATACTCAGCGAAGTGTATACACAGAATAGCAAAGAGAGAGTATTTTCGGTAGTTGAGACAAAAAATTTGTTAGATTTTTGTTTTAACTTAAATTTTAAACAAACAATGTGTTTTAACGTAAATTGAATATGCTATGTCAGAAGTCCGTAAAAAATCCTATCCGCTGATACCTTATTCATCGCTGTAGGTTTTGTATTAGTTGAGAAAAAAGGATGTTGACAACATAAATAATGTATAAGATATTAATATATGTATATATATAATGAAAAGTATGAATAATGAATAGAATGAAAACAAAAGCCAAGAACTAATTCAAATTATCACTGATAGGTTAAAGTTTGTACTTTAACCAACATTATGCACATTAATATCACGTATACACTCTATTTATCTACTGGTAGCTTAGGTGACCTGGTATTTTTTTTATCTATTTCAATTCAGGGCAAGATCCTTGAGGAAAAATGTTTTTCCCTATTGTTTAGTAATAAAACAGTTGATGGGAGGGAATTGTCTGGTTGACTTGACCAGAGATTTGATCAACAATCACGTCCTATTTGTTAATGGTGCAACTGAAAATGAGTATTGAGACAATTATTGGAGACCAACTTACATCTGATCTCTGACCAAGCCATTGATTATTGTTTATGCTACCGGCCCTAAGGTTTTTAATTCTTTAGAGACATGTTGGTGTTTTCAACTTCATTTTATTGTGAGCTAAGGATGCTCGATTCATAGGCCTTGGATCGATGCTCTGTATCAATAGGTCTTGAATCGATTCACGAAAAAAAATCGGGTGCATTGAATCCATCTTAGGAATATCTATTCAACGATTCGTTTAAAAAGAGGTTGCCTTAACCATTATTTCAAATATAAATGGACATATTCTTTTCGAAAAAAAACAAAACAGTCTAATATTGAACCTATCAAATATCAGTATATTTTCCTACTATGCTTGATTTAATCAATTGATGATAGTCAATTAATAAACTACTATTATAGTATTTGTTAGATTAAGCCTACATTCACTTGTTATCACATAAAACAAGCTTTGTTACAACAAATGGTCAATACAACTCCTTGCTACTTACCTTTGTTTCATTTAATATCTTTAAGATTCAATTTTTATTAATTATAAAATTAGTTAATATTCCAGGAGGGGGTTGGACAGCCACCGAAACACCCTTTAACCACCTGCCTTTTTATACTATAAATTATACATCACATAATTAATTATACACCAATTTGTGGTCCAGGATTACAAACCTTGGT
Organism: Timema bartmani; assembly: GCA_902151455.1. Lineage (NCBI taxonomy): Eukaryota > Metazoa > Arthropoda > Insecta > Phasmatodea > Timematidae > Timema > Timema bartmani. The sequence goes on from CABFWB010008234.1 coordinate 12,159, forward strand.
TTCAAAACGTTATTAATATTTAAAAAAAATTTCCTAAACCCAATCAATTAGTCCTGCGTTTATGTTTTGTTTCCTTTCGATCTCTTAGAAATCGACAGAGAAAGAATCGATTCATGAATTAGATACGAGATCTTTGAGTTGACATAAAAAATCAATTAATCGAGGGTCAAGAATTGAATTTCGTAAAGATCGATCCAAGTTCAAGCATCCCTATTGTGAACTATATTTTGAAATAACAAACCATTTTCTAAATAAGGTTGGATTTCAGAACATCTGCACTATGGCTCAGTGCTCCGGTAGGCGGCCTCCTTAAGGTTCCCATTCAAAGATTGCCCCATGCATCACAGAGGGATATATTGTACTCAAGGTTTTTCTGAATGGTTTCCACTTTCCCTCCACGCAGATGCTTGTACATCCTCTCTAAAGTCTACCTTCATCTCTACCATACGAGCGTAACTATAGTATTGAGAGGAAGACTTCAGGAGGCGGTGTAGTAATACTCGTGGACAGGAAGACTTCAGGAGGTGGTGTAGTAATACTCGTGGACAGGAAGACTTCAGGAGGCGGTGTAGTAATACTCGTGGACAGGAAGACTTCAGGAGGTGGTGTACGTGTGTGAAACTGATGTTGGTTTCTCATCAAATGAAGACGTGATGATAAGAGATGTGTAGGGCGAAGGGAGGGGGGAATGAATAATCTTGTGCATCATTGCTAAAGATCGCAGTGTCCGGCAGTTAGGGACTCGTGACTGGCCACAAATACACACAAATAATATTTGTTGGGATGAACTGTCCCAAAGATATATCAGAGTTGGTATACAGCTAGAACTGGGATATATCTAGAGATCTGGGACACAGCTAGAAAGCTGAGATATAGCTAAATATCTGAGACACAGCTAGAGAGATGAGATATAGCTAAATATCTGGGATACAGCTAGAGAGCTGGAATATAGCTAGAGAGCTGGAATATAGCTAGAGAGCTTGGATATAGCTAGAGAGCTGGGATATAGCTAGAGGATTGGGATGTATCTAGAGAGCTGGGATATAGCTAGAGGATTGGGATATAGCTAGAGGATTGGGATATAGCTAGAGAGCTGGGTTATAGTTAGAGGATTGGGATGTAGCAAGAGAGCTGGGTTATAGCTAGAGGATTGGGATGTAGCTAGAGAGCTGGGATATAGCTAGAGAGCTGGGATATAGCTAGAGGATTGGGATATAGCTAGAGAGCTGGGTTATAGCTAGAGGATTGGGATATAGCTAGAGAGCTGGGATATAGCTAGAGGATTGGGATATAGCTAGAGAGCTGGGATATAGCTAGTGGGCTGGGATATAGCTAGAGAGCTGGGATATAGCTAGTGGGCTGGGATATAGCTGGAGAGCTGGGAATATAGCTAGAGGGCTGGGATATAGCTGGAGAGCTGGGATATAGCTAGAGAGCTGGGATATAGCTAGTGGGCTGGGATATAGCTGGAGAGCTGGGATATAGCTAGAGAGCTGGGACAGTGTCCATTTTAAAGCTCTCATCTACAGGGGGTGGGGGAAGATCTACGTTTGTTTAAAAGTTTGAGCACCGAAGCTTCACATTAATTCTAACCAACGCTGTAACGATCCATGATATGAGGACTACTCTGGCAGATACAGTTTTTGTAAAAGCCCATTTCTATTCAAGTTTGGGGTACATTAAATGTCCAGTTCCATCATAATCCTGAAGTCAATAAACTTCACGAGTACAACATTACCTCTAAAGGAGACAGTTAAAATAGGATTGAATGTTGTTAAATGTAAGCCTAATATAGAACTTTGGCTCAGATGACTGTGGACTACCATGTTTGACAGTTTAAAATGTTGAATCCCTACTATGGTAGTCAAAGCCTAGTTCTAATATGGGATGTATGACATTGACAACTATAACTTCACAAACTATTTTGTGCACAAAGGTAAATATTTATAATAAAATTACGCTCAAGCATCGATTGAAAAATAAACAAAAATTCAAGGTCTATTCAAATTATTTGATAAAAGTAGTCCGTGTGGTATAACAGGGAATCATTGCATTTATTATTCAAGCTTACGATTTCCATACTGTAGAAAGGTAAATATTGTATTAATCATATTGACTTACGCCATACTTGTTTGTCTAATCTGGAAATAAATGGATACTTGAATATATATATTTATAACATATTGTTGGTATGTCCATGCTATTTGGTTTTGTATAGTCTCTCTTTGTTGTATCGATGTTCTCTTTCAACACCGTTGTTTATCGCTTTACATCTTGTGAATGTTATATTAGCAAAATAAAGAAACAAAATATAAATTTGGAACAAGATGACTCTCTAATACAAATTATTAAAATTCTTGAGCGTGTGAATGGAACCACTCATATATATATATATATATATATATATATATATATATATATATANCTATACATATAAACAGCTCTGAGGCCTGTTGGTACATTCGTCTGTCTGTCTGTTGCCAGTAAACTCCAAAAGTACTCGTCGGATCGAGAAGGGACTTCTTCTGTTGTAATCCTTATTTTTCTGGGAAGATGGTAAGCTATGTACAGTTAAGTTATCTATTCTGCGAGAGAAACTGTCGAATAAACTGGGTGTAAGCAATGGCGCGGGTACAATGCATGCCACTTGATTCGACCATTTTGAGGGGAGCTCTCGTTTCTTCGTCAAAGAATGGTTTCGAGTCGGTTTCATTCTTTTCTATCATTTAAGTTTGTCAGTTGTGTTGAATGTGCTAACGCTGCAAATAATGTTCATGCTTACTGTTTGGTACTAGGCCCAGATAACAATGTTGTGATAGGGTGCTCACTATAAAATAATTATTTAAATTAACTTTATTTTTACTTCTCAGATAGCAATTTTAACTATTTATTTTGGTGTTCATTGCAACAATGCCTCCACTTAAACGAGCAACACTTGATGCAAGGACTGCAAAAATGTAAACAATTTATTTTCGTTCCTTACTTTAGGTAGTCGTTAATGTGTGGTATCGTTGACTCATATGAAATTGTGTTTTTGGTACTAAGATGATTCGATGGGAAAAAAAAAGTTAATTTACCAGAATTGAGTCCGAGCAAAGCCGCAGGCAAAATCTAATGTATAGGCCTATATCGACCTCGGTAAAGTTCTCGCCTCAGGACCTGATGTCTGTGGATTCGAACCCAGATGAGGTCAACGGATTTTTCTTGAGCAATAAAAATCCGTAGCACAACTTCCTTCGAAGGGGAATTATTTCCGTCAGTCATGTGTAGACTGTGGCATATAGAAGAACCCTGGAAGGTATGGGAAAATACCTTACCAGGCAAATAAGTAGGCCCTTTCGTTCTTGCTCATAGAAATTCAGTGTGGAAGGCAACAGGGAACCACCACACTTTATGAACTCCTTTATCACATGGGATTTCTACCAGATGGTGTGGGCAGTATTAACCAGCCCAAGAGATGATTGTATGCCCAGATCCAGATGGATAGAAATCCCACATTAGAATATACCTGAAAGAGACAGGGTTTAATGAAGTGGACTGTGTAGAGCTAGCTCAAGATAGGGATAGGGTGTAATGAGGTGGACTGGATAGAACTAGCTCGAGATAGGGATAGGGTGTAATGAGGTGGACTGGATAGAACTAGCTCGAGATAGGGATAGAGTTTAATGAGGTGGACTGTGTAGAACTAGCTCAAGATAGGGATAGGGTTTAATGAGGTGGACTGGATAGAACTAGCTTAAGATAGGGATAGGGTGTAATGAGGTGGACTGGATAGAACTAGTTCGAGATAGGGATAGAGTTTAATGAGGTGGACTATGTAGAACTAGCTCAAGATAGGGATAGGGTTTAATGAGGTGGACTGGATAGAACTAGCTCAAGATAGGGATGTGTGTTGTACTTTTGTATTTTTGAGCTACTAATGCCATAGAGTATGTAAATAAGCTATTCATATTTTATAAAATAGTCTAGTAACTAAACTAATATTGTGTCCAGCATCGGTGGGCACGTGGGCCAAGGAGTCAAAATCATTTGATCTAGTTTGCCGTTTACCGGGAAGACCGGGTTATAATGATGGCCGGTTCTGTTAAGACTCCAGCCATATGGCTCTGTGTGACACTCACCCTTCTCCAGACGAGCCACACTACTTCTTACCTCAAACAAAATAGTTCCACCACGAAACTCCGGGTAGTGTTTGACGCTAGTGCTCGTACCTCAACTAATGTGTCTCTTAATGGTACGCTCTTGTCTGGACCAGAGCTCCAAAATGACATTTGTGACGTCATTTTTCACTTTCGCTGACATTATTTTGTGTTCTCGTGTGACATTGGTCAGATGTATCGCCAAATCAAGGTTCACTCGGATGATCAGAAATATCAACTCATTTATTGGCGTGACGATCCCAACAATCCACTTTTGATCTACAAACTAACGACAGTAACTTACGGTATGTCTAGCTCACTATTTCTGGCTCTAAGAATATTTCGCCAATTAGTTCAAGATGAAGACATCTTCACCTTCGTGCAGCCTCTGTACTGCAACATCAAACCTTTGTGGATGATATCAACACTGGATCTGACACGGTTGAAGACGCGCTTATCTTGCAAACAGAACTCACATCACTGCTCTCAAAAGGCGGCTTTGAACTTACCTCATCTTCTACACTCTGTATCAGAAGAACCTATTGACCTTCACAGCCAAGAACAACCTCATTTTAGCACTCTTGGTCTTCAATGGACGCCCACCTCTGATACATTTTCATATAATCTTAACATTGTTGAAACTCCATCCACTAAACGCGACGTCCTCTCAGCCGTTGCCAAAATTTACGATCCATGTGGTTGGCTCACTTCAGTTGTCTTTTGGGCGAAATTTCCTTTTCAATATTTATGAACTCTTGGACTTCAATAGGACTCATTTCTTCCCAATGAAGTTGTTACTCGCTGAAAAATATTTATTTACTAATCACCCTCGTTACAACAAATTAATGTTCCACGTTCTTTCTCACTTTTTCAAACACCAACATACATCTTCATGGCTCCGCCGATGCTTCAGAACAGGGATAAGCCTTTGTGGTGTATCTCAGATGTACCTATCAAGACCAAGAAGTCAAGGTCAATATAATATTGGCCAAATTACGGGTTGCACCTCTCAAGCATGTTTCAATAACCCGACTAAAATTATGTGGTGCTCACTTCTGGCCAAGCTTCTGAAGTATCGCATCTCTCTTCCCATTACAACAATGACTCAAACACTGCATGGCGTGACCCATAAATTGTCCTCTCATGGATCCAAACCCCTCAATACCGCTTGAAGGTGTATGTCGCGAATCTCATTGCACAAACTCAATAATGGGTCCCACCTCACATGTGGTGTCACATTTCATCGACTTACAATACCGTTGATAACGCTTCTCGTGGATCTCACCACCTCAACTATTCAACCACCCCCTACGGTGGCATGGAACTCTGGTTCTGTGTCTCATATCAGAACTCTCCATCATCACAATTTACACCTGTGGTTGGAAAAAACCTGAGGTTAAGATCTTCCCATTACCCCTCAGATAATATTTTGTTGTTTTTGTCGTTCTGGTTCTTCTTTCTTGTTAACTCTCCTACTTCACCGTTACTTTTAATTGAACTGGCCTTCGGTTCAAAGGCGCCATTATGTTGAATATCTCCTTATTTGCTGGACCTACACAAAGCACTAATGGTTGATAGTTCCCATCCTCAATTCCCCCTATTGTATCTATTCTGACTGAACATTTCGGAGTAGCCGCTACCTCACTTGTAAGTATTTCTTTGTGTTTAACGTCAGTCTGCTGTTTAGTATTCATCCCGGCAAGTCACAGTTCTGTGACTGTTGTAGTAACCAACATCCAGATCATCACTACTAGACATGGTTTTCCATCACTCAACACCGTCAAAAGGTAGGAAATTGAACAGAATATGATATTGCACATATATCAACTCATTCTCTAGTCCAACAATAAAACTGGTCGTCCAGAAATCTATTAAAACACTTAATTGAATGTCTCCTCGGGTAATAAGATCGCACACCACCCTTTTCCAATCTTCTACAATAATCCTACAATGCTCCACAAAGAGAAACCCCATATTATAAGAAAAAAAGAAAATGACAGTCACATGGCCTACTTTAATCCTGTTTCAACATGTCGTGTTAACGCCCGCCAAACTGGCACCAGATGCAACATCAACATGACGCAAACAACAGTCAGGACTACGATATACTAAGAGTCAATGACCGATGTTGCACAGGATTGCGAAACCTTTAAGCTACTTTCATCATGTTTTAACATGTCGGGCCCGCCATGTAGGCGCCAGAGTTGTGACGTCATGAGGAGTGGAGGGGAGGGGTGCAAGGATGGAGGAAAATAACTGCCACAAGGAAGGTTCAGTCTTCATTCTTCACCAGGATTCCGTCAGAAGAGGAACACACAATTCCTTCCGAACCAACGCCCCCAAATAAAATACAGCGTTTTCTCAAGGATTCGAAGCAATATCAAATGGGATAAGAACATGGAGGGGGAATTGAGTGTTGATCTGATGACGTCATCTGTGTTGTGATTAAAGGGGAAGTTAGGGGAAGGGGGAGAGGGATGATATCTTTCAACGTAATTATACTAACATTATGGTATTGTACAAAAAAATAAGTCTGTTGTTGGTTTTTCAATTAATTTTCAATCAGGGTCGTGTACCGGAGTGCTGAGATACAAATCTCGCATTAATTAAAGAACGGTTTGTTATTTCGAAATATGGTTCATGACAAACATTAGTTGAAACGTGGAAACATATACTTAAAAACATTTTTATTTTAGATTTTATAAATTTAAATGGATTCATGAAAAGGTTGTTTATAAACATAAATTCAGCCTTCCTCAGACAATATTCTGAGATAGTTGAGGATTGTTTTATTGGTTTGGAAGTTTCAGAACTGACATTACGATTAGAAATACAGCAGTGTGAGGGTCACAACAAAACATTCTGAGATAGTTGAGGATTGTTTTAGTGGTTTGGAAGCTTCAGAA
>CABFWB010008235.1:0-12164 GCA_902151455.1 Timema bartmani
GACGGGCTCTTAAGACGTCTGGTTCGAGTTGTATTACCTACCTAAGTTAGGTGTTATATGTGGGGTGAGACGGGCTCTTATGACGTTTGGTTCTAGCTGTATTACATACGTAAGTATAATACATTTTAAATATAATTAATGTCATCGGCTCAATTGCAAATGATTTATTTTTCATACATCCCTGCTTGGTAGTTTTGCCACGTATAATCAAAGCAAGATAAATTGTTCAATCTTGGGAAGGTGTTGGGCTCCAGTGCGTTTCCTGACCATCTGGAAGAGACTTTGGTTCAAATCTTAGCGGGGTCAAACACGGCTTCACGTATGAAATTAGCAATCCTGAGTTCACGAATATTGTGATTCTAGTCACGTCAGTAAATACAATGAAAATGTAAAGATATTTAAGCCTGCGTGCCAATTAATGGACACATGTTGTTTCAAGTGCTACTTTTTAGTGGTGTGCCAAGTCCACGTTTTAGATTCAAAACAAGTCAAATTTGATTTATGAAATACTTTCAAGGCCGAATCATAGTTTGAATATTTTTTATAAAACTGGTTTTATTTTGGTAAAAATGTTAAATTTTGCGTTTATAAATAGTTATTTTGTACAAAATGGATAAATTTTGTTACCACCTAAACAGAAAGTTTTATTACACATTTATTGCCAAACCCTTCCTTCACCTCTGACAAGACGTGTATTAATCACAACTTGTGAATGTGTGGAATGTCAGGCCTCCACCGTGGTTCGGATTCCACGTTAAACTGTAGGTCCTCCATTTCATCTCACAATCACCCTACCATTACACATTAGCGTAAGTGCGTATAACCCAAATGGGTAGTAAGACGCGGTGCTAATAATAATAATAATAATATTACACATTTCTGTTATGTACACATTGTTTACCCTGAAATGTGGTCTTACCTTGACTGATTACACTATGGCCCTATCTTATAACTGCGCCATAGTGGAACTTGTCAAGGTAGTTTTGTTACCCATCAAGGTAAATGTGCTGTAGGACTATAAATCCACATTGATGACTCACTCACTCACTGACATTAATGTTTACCCACTTCCAGATGAGATAGAAACTTGAAATTTGGTAAGCTTATAGCTTCTAGCCTGTAACCGATGGGAACATTCCAAAAATTTTAATTTTCAACCCCCGAAAAAAACTCCAAATGGTGGAGCAACTTTAAAGTCGGTACGGACCTTTCTTTGGAGGTCTCTTGTGGCTAAACGGTAAGACCTATCAAAAAACGGATTAGAACCAGCAGCCGCGGATTTGGCGAGATCCACAAGTTTGGTCCTATTACTTTTTGTCGTATTTCCATTGGTTATACCTTAGATAGAGCTAGATTTTTGATTTTAAGTAAATTTACTCATTTGAATATTGGCACATCCAATTGCCATAAGCGTGCCAAATGTAATGATTCTAACTGCCCTATAAGTATGGAGAAACTAAAATAATGTGTGAAAAATACAATACAATACAATACCGGTAACTTTAAGTTGTTACAGTTCAAAACAACAGAATTACATTAGTTTACATCCACTTGCAAAGAAAACTCACTGGGGGTTTGGGGGCAGCGCCCCTAACAAGCAAGGCAGGTGTGCCGTACATAACAGAAGAAAAAAAAAAGTGTTGGGGTTTTTTTTTTGTAGCAAAGATGTCTAAATGTCAAAGCCAAAATTTTTTGTCAAATCTAAGTTGAATTTAACAAAGTTTTCAGAGCCTGGCATGCCTCTACTACCCATAAACAATAATGTGCAAATAAGTTTATAAACTATTTGTTTATGGTGGGTGGTTGTGCTCCCTGGCAATGTTTATGCGGCCGCCACTGACCCGAGAGAGTGTAAACTGTGGCTGTGTTGTAGGGCGCTAACAACGAGAAGGCGGCGGTTCTCATGAAGAATGCCGGAATGAAGACGTTGGAACTGGTTCACGATTATAACACCGCGGCCAGGCTAGCTGTCGACAAGGCTCAAGCGTTTAAGAAAACGAGGCCCGGCGGCGGCAAGCTTTGTTAATCAGTACTCCTAAAAAATATTTAATATATAACTATTGTATGGATGTATAATTTAAATATTTATTAATTTAAAATGTATACGCACAAAGGTTAAAGTATCTTTAAATTATAATTTACTCATAAATTTGACATTTCTATATTTCTTTACATTCATAAGATTGTGTTCGTCACTGCCAAATTGCGCACAAAATAATGTTTTAGCATATGTGATGCGGCCCAGGAAAACATGCCACATGTGGCTTGAAATTGTTCAGCAGAACGTTAAATATCAATTTGGTTCTGAAATGGACAGTTTCTAGATTTAAACACCATCTGTTAGTTCAAAATGTTAACTATGATCTCACTAGTAAACAGGATTACCACGACACTAATAATACAAGAAATCTAGCTTTAAATAAGGTACTGTGCGGTAAATGAAACTACCGCTTAAACAAATTGGTAAAAATAAATATTGATGTTTGAAATATTATAAAAAAAAGTAATTTTATATTTAGAGAGGTAAATTTTTTAATGTTTAGAATTAAGTTTTCTATTGGTAGGAATAAAAAAACCGGGAAAATGATTAGTGTGACATGTGGCACGTTTTCCTGGGCCGCATCACGTATCGTGATTACATTTTTATGCTTTATTTACCAACAAATGCTATTAACCACTGGTATTATTCATAAATTGAAAGATTACTAGAGGTGTGCGATTACTCGAAATTCCGAGTTATGAGTCGAGTTATAGGGGCTGATCAGACTAGAATTTACGACTTTGACAAAACCCGAAAAATTCTACTACTCGGAATTTAAAATTTTTCTTCTCAAAAATTCTCAGTTTAGTTGATTTCATTCAATTTTTAAGAGATTATTTCACAGCAAATAGTCCCTCAATATTTCCTTTTGTATGGTTAAAAAAAATCGTACAACTATATCAAATATATTTAAAAATCCGAATTTGTATGATTGACTTTTTTTTTGTAAAATTTTTTTTTATATATTTACTTAAAAATGTATGTTTTGTACAGTAAAGTCTCAGAAACTCGACACTCGCACGTGCACACAGTTTTTGGCGCCAGTCGTCGCAATCCAAGGTCATTCAGCTGTATAACCTCTCAGTTTGTGTAACTCAAGTGGAACAGTCGTGCTGTGGTGTTTTTACAAGTGCTGGGTTTGTTAGTTTTCCAATTCAGTAAAGTGTTATTCGAACCAATACAATATTATATGTACTGTACAATACTACAGTACTGTACAACTGTACCTATAATATTCAATACTGTACTGTAATTCATCCTTGTTTAGTAAACATGACAAAGTAAACATGCATATTTTGCAAGTTCATTCGTAAAACTCGACACCATCTCGGTCCACATTAGGTCGAGTTTCTGAGATTCTACTGTATTTTTTGATTTATAAATGGATCTATTAGAGAAATTCAACTTGAAATATTACTACTAAAAAAAAACTATGTTTTTTATTCAAACTCAAATCAAACTCGACTCTTAAGTAATACACCTCCTGCTCGCGCACCTCTAAAAATTACACCTGTGACCTTTGGCTTAAAGCGCTAAAGCCCTATCACTGAGCTCTCTAGGAACTGTCCAGTGCTAAGGGTCATTCTTCTCTCTTAGTATAAGGCAGAGTCTGTGATGGATGTGTGTAAATTATCAGCTTACTACGAGCCATCATTGATATGACAGCCGCAGGTGGGTCTGGGGGTCTGCTTAAAGACGGATTCTCACCGAGGGGCTGTGCGCTGGCTGTGTCGTGTTATCACAATGCTCCGACTGTTTTGGTCACCGTAGTTACTTTTGACATTTGAGTTTTTCCCGCTATTTCTTTCCAAATAACTTCTCTATGAGATCATCATCGCATTCTTTATGTTGCAAATTATATATTTGTACCGAAATTATTAAGTTACCTTCGGCCATAATCATTGCACACGATGGTTGTATTGGGATATTCTCCAGGCATTGTCAAACTGTAGATAAGAACTGCACCCTGCCCGCGGGCTTATTCTTTCACTAGAACAACCTAAGCCCCTAATTATCTATCTCGGGCAGTCAGTGNAAGAAGCCGGACTAGGAGAAAATGACACATGGTCGACCATAGGGCGCCCGGATTTCAATTCACACTGACAGGGCTGTGCGCTTACCGTGCTGGACCTTGACCTTGGGAGAACACTTTTGAAGCAATCAAAGACAGCACATTTGAAGCATGGTCAGTGCACAGTCAGCGCCCAGCCCTCACAGTGCGAATAAAACATTGATCTTACAAGGTTACTCATAATGGAAATGACCCGTTCGAGATTGTCTGCAGCACGACACGGCCGGCGCACAGACCTCTCTGTGTGAATCCGTCTTCACACTGCCGTTAGTAGATACTAGGCTTTCAGGTTTGATTCCTGTATCAAGGAGTGGCTTTTCTATCTACGACTATTATGTTTGATGCGGCTAAATCCGCAATCTAAATATTGTTTCCAACATCTAAGCTTTCTTAGTTTTCTTCTATATAGGTATTGTAAAGAAATCTGATTACTTGCGCTACCTCATGTATGTTTTCTAAACCTTAAATATCTTTTCACAAATTTTAATGATTGTTTCTTATATAAAATATATCACAGTCTACTCTCGATAACTCGGACCTCGATATATCAGACTTAAGATAATTTGAACTAAATTTCTCGAAAATAAAATTTTATTTAGTAACACACCAGCAAATGCTGGCAGGCTAAAAGTGTTGTAGAAGTAATGTGATGCAGGGGTATGACGGAGATCTTGCAACGCAGCGCTACTACTTAGACAGGCCCCCGCCCCGTTTAGTACAAGTTATCTAGAGTTTACTGCATTTTTTTCAAAATAGGATGACCAAATTTTAGTTATTTGATGTGTCGCCAGAAATAGACACCTATGAAACTAAAGTAAAAGGTAATAGAAAACACGAACATACATGTTACACATGCGCAGCGGATTAGCGCACCTTAAAATACTCCCCAAGATAATAAGATCTGAAAAATTACCAGATTATTTGAACTTTATTTTATTTGTTTCACATTCTAATTTCAAGCTCCCCTCCCCCCTTAAAATTATATTTTATTAGAATATTTCATGGTGAAACTTTTTAACTTGTCTAGTCAATAACTATATTTCTAGGTTTTTACACTTTGGCATAGCTTTTAATATAAGTCCATGGTGTAACTCATCAAGGTAAGACTGCTACTTTTCAGGGTAAACCAAGTGTTTTAATATTATTTATATTTCTTTTAGGTTAAGATAAAAAAAAAACTTACGTCTGGTAAAGTAAACCAATGGTCTTAGTATGCTCTCGTTCGCTAACAGAAATACTTTGAGATGGCTCAAAAAGTTGCAATATAAATTGTCGTAGTATGCATAGTTTCCCTCTTGTTTGTTGGCACGCTATCATCTACAATACATTTATTTATTAGTAACTGTGCGGGTTTATAAAATCAGAAAATATGTATATTAAAATTATATAGTTACCAAAACATGCATTGTGCAAAAATTATTATTTAAAAAGTACTTTTTATCTTATTTTGAGCTAGTCTTTGTATTTTAATGTTGAATTTTTGTTTTTTTTGTTTTTTCAATTCAAAACATTAAAAAAAAAGTTCCATATTTATTTACTTCTGAAATACATTTTGTTACATGAATGAAAACAAAGTTTTTCTTAATAATATTTTGACAATTGTAAACAAAAAGAAGCCAAATAGACTACAAACTAAATCGAACATATTTCAGTACATAGCTTTGTGATTATATACTCGCCTTTTTAATTCCATTATGTCGCAGATAAAAGTTTGAGTTTAAAGCGATGAAAGGGAATGGTTAGTTTTTTTTTCAGTTTTTTATGACAATAACTTTTTTGGCTAAAATAAATAAACTATAGCGCCAGTAAATACGTCCAGTTTAATTTTCGGCAATTGGTGATATCAACAGTTGTTTAATATCTGTCAAGAGTATTGTAACGTTCGAAGAGGTTATTTTTCTTTTACTTTAAAATAATTCCCGGTCAAATTACACCATGCTCGTGATAGATATTTAACAACTGTTATAATTCCATGTGTAGAATATTAAACTAAATGTTTCTACTGAAGCAACATTTGATTTATTTTGTAGTAAAAACTATAAATATATTATTGTTCCCTTCCATTCCACGTTAAGAAGGTTTTCACAAAATATTTCTGTGCCGTAATCATTTCAACAAGTTTCTATTGAAACAAAAAGTTTATTTAAAAACTTATATATTTTTGTATTTAACTTTATGAAGTAATAAAATGTATAATATCAAAAATATCATTTTATTTTCACATTTACAATAATTATGATTTTTCCCTCGATATTAAATTATAAAAGTGTGACGAGGATAATTAGGGCAACTGATATTTATTTGAAGGACACTGTTTCTGTTATAGAGTATTTACGTTAGGATTGATGGTAGGTAACGATCAAGAAAAGTTACCGTGTATCCATTCACCAAAACATGATATGAAAGATCATCCATTGAGTTGTTACTTTTAGTATTAAAAACTTTCACAACAAACAATATGTTTTTAATTACATTTCTTTCTTTTTAACAGTTTTCACATTATTGAAACAACAATATATGTGAATAACCATTTGGATTTTTTTTTTGTGTGTAAGCGACATCTGTGGTTCACTTAAAATGATTTACAAATGAGAGTTTATAAAAAAAGGCTACGTTCTCTTAAAAAATTAAGATGGCGAACCATCCCATACAAGCCGGTACAAAATAAAAAGTTTTATTCTGAAACTATAATTTTGTGTGCCTCTTTATTTAAGTTATGAAAAACATTTATTGATTTTGGTGGCCAGTTATAACAAGATACAATTGTGAATATAATACTTTTTAATTTATTATTTCATGCATTATAATATCTCTTTTTGCCACAATTGTAAAGCAAAAACAACTTGTTGGTTTTATTATTATTTTTGTATTTCAATAAGTTATGAAAAATCCATTTAATTTTCAGTAATCGTTAGTGAAGTGTTATTAGAAGTTTATGATAACACTTTTGATTGATAATATAATATCATTAAGATAATAGTCACTTCCAAATGGGTTGACGTTAGTGATTAGTGATCTCCAACCAATGTTTGCAGTGAGGAACCTTCTGATAGCTATCACCAGTGATGGCCTTGAGAATAGAGACATGTAGTTTATGAACAAATAGTTCAAAGTAGACCACGAGTTGACACAACTCTTCAGCCCATTTTAGTCACAAAACAAAGTGAAAATAAATAAATAAAAAGCAGGCGGGACTATGTGTGTGTTGATAGTCGAGTAGGTTTTTTTTCTTTCTACCCATTCAGGTTGAACACACATGTACCAATTATTATGCTAATTCGTTAGGACAAGTAAGGTTGGATTTGGAGGGAGAGTGGAAAACCATTTAGGAAAAAACAACCCAACCGGTATTCGAACCCTGATCTCACCTTTGTGAGTAGTTCAGACTATTGTGGGAGTGACACCTTAGACCATTTGGCCACTGAAGCGGGTAAACAGTCTGATGTTTCCCTTGTTCGGCAAAGCTATCTACTTCCCATCTATTACCCTTCAGCAGCGCAACAAGGTTCTTACCATTGAGCTACCCAGATTCTTGATGGGTCCAGGCCAAAGACAAATAATATAGCCAGACACTCAAACTCCAGGTTAAAATGGTTGCGCTCATTTTGCCAGCTTCAGTCCTACAACACTTGGATCGCTGTGGTTAGTCCTATCAACACCCAGCACTGACACTAGAGATGCTCAGCATTGAAGGAGCGCAGCCAAACCCCTGTAAGTTTGAGAGTCTATGATCTAGGCTCAAGCTCCGTTAATGTTTTTATAAAAATGGGAAAGCCTTTGATGATACTTTCTATCATTATTTAATATGAACTTTCTAAACAAACTTACTTAATTTTAGAATATTTTAATGATTAGGTGGCTCAATAGCTATTACGGTAGCCACTAGGCCACCTCATTGTTAAACTTTCTACATTACCAATAGGTTAAAAATTAATTCTAACACAAACATAACACCCAGCACACAGACCGACCGACTGTTAGTTCTTCACTGCCGAAAAAGGGAAACACCCAATTTCACCAATGATAATTTATTTTGGTCATGCCAGGAATCGAACCTGAGACCACTTATCCAATAGCCGAGGTGTCTGAAATCTCCGTCATCATATCGCTAGGACCATCGTCATATCGCTAGGACAGTCATCATCTCACTAGGACTGTCGTCATATCGCTAGGACAGTCGTCATATCACTAGGACCGTCGTCATATCGCTAGGACCATCGTCATCTCACTATGACCGTCGTCATATCGCTAGGACCGTCTTCATATCGCTAGGACCGTCGTCATATCGCTAGGACCGTCATCATATCGCTAGGACCATCGTCATCTCACTATGACCGTCGTCATATCGCTAGGACCATCGTATCAGGGAGGCATCTGTCAGATGCTGAAGAGGGGTGGGGTGGCGTATATTCACAATTTAAAACAATTGTAAGCAACGTGTTGGAAAATGAATTGTTGCAAAGCGAAATATTCCTGTATCTATATTAATCAGGGTGTCTACCCTCCGGGAAAATCAGGGAAAACGGGAATTAGCCGGGAATTTGAAGTGATCGGGAAAAAACGGGAATAAGCCGGGAATTTGATAAATTACAATAAAAATCTGGGAAAATGTGGTTTTACTCAAAATATAAAATATAATAATTATTAAATCAGTCAATAATAATGTTATTCAAACTGTAGTTTTTTTTTGTAGCTGTGTAATAAATTTTATAATTCCTAATAAACAATGTTAATAAAAAGTTAAAAAATATGTTTATTTAAATTTTAAAACTTATCATTATTCATAAAAAAGATTAATAGAAAAATGAGGGGGCAGGTGGGGGGATTAGAAGGATGTGACATACTTTTTAGTCGGGAATTTTAGGAAATGATCAGGGGAAATCAGGGAAAAAGTCTGGAATTTCATTGGTCAATTTGCGTAGACACCATGTATATATAATGAATAGTTTGTCATGAACGTTGTGTGATATCTATCTATCTATCACACTGAGGGCTGAAATTCTACTAAATATCAGTATCCCTTGTGGTCAAACATGTACACCTAGAAGCTGGACTTTAAATGTTTGATTAGATTTATTTTGGATTTTTTTTTATAAAACTAGGTTGGAAGAAACCTGTCTGTCTGAAGCAAAGAAAAGCCACAATTACTTCTACTGGTATTCAAATAATATAAACTAATATTATGTAATGCTTGTGGACCTAGATAAAGTTATCTACTCAAAACATACACAAATAAAACAACGCTATATTTAGTAAAATATATCATTTATTTATTTGTCAGGTAGAACTCTACCTATAAATATCAATTCCCGTACATCAATTATGTTCCCCAAAGACACTTTGTATTTCACGGCGTACTTTAAGGGGTACACTATCTCTGCAGCCTGATATTGAGCTGCTCCTTTTTTGCCCGTCAACAAACTCTGCTTCCTCTTCTTCCGAGACTTGTTAACGTCAGGATCCAGATGACCTCTTTCCGTCGTTTGTTTCTTGCCCCTTGCCTCACCCCGCCCCTCGATGTACACTTGTTTAGTTCTCTTGTCGTCTCTTTGGGGTAATTCCTCAGTCTCTCCACTCATCTTACCCCTGATGAAGCTCACACTCTCCGCAGGGGGGGTGAACCTAACTTTGAAGGCGACCTTCTCACCCGGAGGTACTACCAACACCGCCTCGCTCAACGAGTCTGGCGTCCCCGTCGCGACGCTGAAAATAAGGGCGCCCTCCTTCTTTACGTCTCTGAAATGTTTCTCGAAGGTTCTCTCGTCCTCTGGTGACAACACTGACGACATCTTTGGGGGTTTCTTCTCTTTCTATCGGTTTCCCCTTGGCTTGCGGTTCCGGGGTAGGCGGAGGCGTCGGGGGTTTGTCCAAGGCGGCTCTCGTGAAGACCTCCCTTATTTGGAAGGGCAGTGGGGCGGAGCAGGTGTTTTTGATCTGCGCAACATAATCACACAGGTATTTGTAAATATTTTGGTAGTTTGGGACTTTAAGAGCGCATATCACCCCCTCCCGATCACCCCCGAATAACCCGAGGGGTCACTCGTAATAGACTTGACTTCCTATGGCAGGGAGATTGGGGTTCAAATCTTCGTCGGGTATACTGAGGGGTGGTTTACCACTCTCATGCCACACAAATGCAAGTACATTTCCTCTAAAATTCAACGTTCCTCATCCCTAACACATTATTGTAATTAGTACATATGAGTATAACCCTAAAGGGTGGTAGTACGCGATGCTGAAACCTGGAGTCTTTAGTTAAAAAAACAAAGGAAATGAGTCATATTTATGTAAACACAACGAAATTGAAAACATAATTATTTTATAGTTATAAATATATTGCAATGATCCCAATTTCGTTATTATCAACTCCGGAGGTAGGCAGAAAAAAACACTTCAAATGTTTCCTGGTTCGAGCGTAACCTCACAGCAAATATCCCGGCTAATCGGCCATGAACCTCACAGCAAATATCCTGGCTAATTGGCCGTGAACCTCGCAGCAAATATCCCGGCTAATCGGCCGTGAACCTCGCAGCAAATATCCCGGCTAATCGGCCGTGAACCTCGCAGCAAATATCCCGGCTAATTGGCCGTGAATCTCGCAGCAAATATCCCGGCTAATTGGCCGTGAGAAGGGCTCTTTTAAAAGTTCATTCATGATAATAAACAGAACATGATGTGAAAGTAAGAAAGAACTGCAATTTTTACTTTTAATTAAAACCCGATGTTGGTAATTGTCGGTGTCATACCTCGAGCGTAAGGTCGACTGTCCGGCCGGTGCGCCCCTCGAACCTGTACAGCAGGAAGTCCGGGGTGAACTGGTACTCGGGGGTGACTCCAGAGCCGCTCATCATTAGGGGAAGAATAGTTCGAGCCCCGTGGAGCTCATATATTTCATGCTAGAAACACACAGCACAGATGACTAACAGCAGCGCACAAACCAGATGTGCTTCACTCTGACATAGAAGGTTGGGGTTCAAACCTCCCACTTGGGGTAATTTTTTTTCCTTTTACAAAGTGTTTTTTTTTATCATCCCTCATACAAATGCTTGCGAGTTGAATTTTAATACACGTGTTTCAGGGGGTCGAGTAATCTAAGAAAGCATCCCTCTCTGGAGGGACACTGACAGGGAGATAGGGGTTCGAATTCCGGTCAGGTAAAACATAGATGGTTTTCCCTAAATGGTTTCCCACTCTCCCTCCATGCAAATATGGGCTCATTTCCTATAGATTCAACCTTTCCCGTTCCTAACCCATTAGCGCAATTAGTATTTAAGCGTCCAACCTGAATGGGTGGTAAGACATGGTGCTAAGTATTATTATTATAATATTATTTCTGTAGAGGCTGTCTTTGGCAGTGAGATTGTTACTTTAAAAATGTGTTTTTTGTGTCTGTTAAGTTTAACTAAAACAGTTACTACTCAAATCCGACATCTTAGCTCAGTCGGTAGCGTGTCTTCCTAATGAGCTAAGGGTCTCGGGTTTGATTCCCGGCATGGCCGAAAAATTTATCATTGGTGAGATGTGGGTTTCCTTTTTCACAGTGATGAATAAACAGGCGGGGGGCTGGGTGTTGTGTCTGTTCTATATCTAAGCTAGTTTATAAATCGTGTGCTGATATAATCAGTTGGTTCAAAAAGTGCCTGTTAAATACATATGTATATAAATATTTTTAAAAAAAACTCCAAGGCGTCAGTTCGCAAGTAAGCTATACCGACTGAGTGGCCGCCATCTGTTTGCGAAGATAATATCAACATTTGCGGATAGAGGGTGTCGTGTGGTGAGCACAACAAACCCTTCGGCCGTTAATCTCAGTTTTATAGACCAGAACTGTTACTTCTTTATTCATGTACCTCCTCATTTGTCCTCACAAGGCTGAGTTTGACCCTGTTACAGACACACTGCTCTCTCTCTTTCTCTCTCTCTCTCTCTCTCTCTCTCTCTCTATATATATATATATATATATACTGACAATGCATATAGTGCAATAGTTTAACTGCTTGGTGAGACAAACAGAAAAAGGTTGATATTTAAAAAAACAAAAGCTAACAAACA
>CABFWB010008236.1:0-19188 GCA_902151455.1 Timema bartmani
ATGTGAAATTGCAGCACGTCCGATGGCTGGGGTGAGTAATGTTTGTAGTCGGAGCAGGGTTAGTCTTTCCACGGTACAACGGGAGTTAGGAAACTAAAACTGTAAATCATTTTAGAAAACATTTTAAATAATAATAAAGTAAGGAGCAGTAATGATTATGGTTAAGACTTAGATAAAAACTTAAGATTAGCAATACAAAGTGAAAGGATATAATACACTGATGAATTAATAAAATGTTAAAAATTATTAAAAAGTTGAAATTGATATACTTTAATGTTCTAAAACTGGTTAAACTGTGCTTTCAACAAGCATAAATATGTCATGATCAGTTTAAAAATGTATCAACATCATCAACAACAATTACTAGACCATAAGTTGACGACAAGTAAAAAAAAACATATACAATATATTAAAATATAAATAAAATATCTAGAACAAAAATTGAGGATAACACATAATTTACATTCCAACACTGATGTTTAATAGTTAAATACAATTAACCTTGTAGGTATAGCGTCTTCCAAAGTGATACAAAAGAATGTAATCGTAAGGTCTTGTACTGTGATTAAAACTTTGGTAATTAATATAAGTTTAAGTATAGAATCTAAGTCTTATTCTTGTTTTGTCCCATTACTCCTCTAGCAGGTAATCAGTGTTTAAAAGAAAGCCGATTAAATTCTTGCCGACATGTTTCGGTACGATTATACCATAGTTATGTCCACTGTAAAATGAAATTAAAGACTATTAGGAAGACTGCAGAGAGTGAAAAACAAAAAAATAATGTTATTCTAAAACATGAAAAAAACAGAATAGGTAAACAAACAAACTTACCAAAGTCATTATGCGGGAACACTAGGTGATGTTACGACTGATAAATTGAGAATAATTGGGGTGTGGTTTAAACAGATGGATATGTGGGAAAACAAAAGACTAACAAAATAGCGCCATGGCAACGAGAGTTTACATGATCACAGTGTAAACTGATGGTTAGGGAAATAGCTATTGAAACAATGAAAGTGAAATAATGAGTAGAACAAAACTGTAAATGTCCAAGGTCGTTTATGGGAACAAATGTGTTAACATAACCTCAGTTTAGATGTTGAATTGCTCGTTGTTTTTAGTTTATAACTATCTTGGGTAATGTGGTTTTTAGTCAAACAGTGACTGTGACAATGAAATAGCTTTTTGAATGAGCAAGAAAATATCTAATGTTTTTGAATGGTTGCTAGAATGACTCCTAAAAAGTTTTAGGTTGTTTTGGGGCCAGTTTCATACTCATACTTAGCACACCTTAGTGTGGCACTATACTAAATACATGATAGCACCTACCTAGATCAGAATGTAATGGGCCAGTTACATATACAAAATTGGCCCATTCTATTTGAGTTTAGTTAGGTGTTGTCTTGTATTTAGTATAAGGCCACATTTGAGGCACACCAAGCATAACTCTAAAACTTGCTTATAGATTGCAAGTAAATGTGTTTTAGTTGAGATGGCGAAGAAAATTGTGTGTCCATTTAAAGTAAAAATTGTATTTCCCTTTATTGAAAATTTAAAAATTGACATAATTCAATTTAAACATACTTTACTTTAAAAATTGTTTTTGAAATCGTCCATAATAATCATACACTTACTGTAATATAATAATTGTAACTGTACAGTGAAACCTTGGATTGCGAGTAACTTGGTTTGCGAGTGTTTTGTAAGATGAGCAAAAATTTTCAATAAATTTTAACTTGATAAACGAGCGATATCTTGCAATACGAGTAGTACTACGGTTAGGCTTTGTCTGCCGAGCAGTGTCATTGGATAGGTTATTTGTTAAAGTCTCACAAAAAGAAAAATATTCCAGTGGTCCAACATATAGCAGTGATTCCGTTAGCGACAGTGAAAGTCGTCCTAAACAATAACACACCTCCTCCTCTCATCTATCTCGTCCACCTCACACCAGCCACCATTAAATTTAATTAATAAATTTGAATTACAGTACAGTTACATTTAAATAACGAAAATAAAAAAAGGTATTAATCATGTTTAGATTAAATATTTTTGGGTTGTGGGACGAATCATCAGAGTTTCCATTATTTTTTATGGGGGAAATTCACTTTGATATACGAGTGCTTTGTATTACAAACACGTTTACGAAACGAATTATGCTCGCAATCCAAGGTTTTACTGTACTACACTTTCAGTATAGCAATCATTAATGTAAGTTCACCTGATTTTGCCATGATATGTTTCACCCTGTTGCTAATGACAATATCTTAGGAACCTTGTTGTTTATTTATGCTGTTGGTTGTGTTTGTAGACTGAAGAAATTACCCATGCTACCCAACATTTAACTGAGTTAGTCGAGGTGAAGAATGCATTGCAACACGAGTGTGATACTATTAAAACCTATGTAGATGAAGCTTTTCAAAAATATAAAGAGGTGGAAACTAGCAGAAACAGTGAAACTACAAGAACTGTTTTGGTAAATAAAATTTTATTTTGCTGGTAACACATCAAAATAAAGCTTATGAATGATTAAGACACACAAACGGGTACATTTGTTTACAAGATATAAACTGAAGTTTATTTCTTCTTGCCAAGAGTATAATCTTTAATTTATGCTCGACGCTTGTTACAAAAATGACAAGAATGGTGATGTGTTTGTAAGGGTTACATATGATTGAATACTGGCCAGGTGTATTAAGGACGGTTTTCCACAGTGTGTATTTTCTAGTCTCTTTACAGATGAAAGTTGATGCATTTCCTTATGATTTACTTTCTTTATCCTATGTCTTAAAATTGAAATAAACAAATACAACTCACATTGGAATTTTTTGATGTCGATGTGATTTACCTTGATTTTTTATAATTTGCGAACATTTCAAAGAAATAAGTAGAACCTTTTTAAAAACAATTTTCCAAAAAGAATTGAGAGCTAAATATTCAAATAAAAGTTGTATTTGTTTATTAACAGGTGTGATACAACTTTGGAGGTTGTTGTTTGAGTACCACAATTGAAACAAACTAAGCCTTTTAGGCTGGCTACATTTAATAGAAAATATTAATTTTTCTGTCAATATTACATTTAAGTTTCACTTAGATTAAATAGTATGAAGGTTCAAACTGACCCACTTTAACAATTTTAACTTAGCAAAATTTATATTGCCTGATCTACTAACTTAATCATACAAGTGCTCAACATGTTTTTCTTGTGTAGGATGAAATTGTAAGCATTGATAATAAACTCTCCAAAGCCAACTCAAAGAAGACCAAGCTGGAACATAAAAAACAAGAATTGGAGAAAACATTACGATCATTGGAGACCGAGATTGATAGACAGAGGGAGGAAACAAACCAAGCTTTTAATCAGGCCTCCAAACTACATGAAAGGATAGATTCGGACAGGTATATCTGATAAAAATGTAATACCTTCGTAATTGAATGGATTTGTAAGTACCCTTTATTTACCATGAAAGGTATCAACCTTACCTTGGATGGCTTCACTATGGTGCGGCTTCAAAGATAGGACCATAGTGTAATTAGTTAAGATGGACCTTTTAGGGTAAACAAAGTGTACAGTTGAAACTTTTTTTAATGTGACTTTTATTGTTAATAAAATAAAACGAGTAATTTCTTTATGAGAAAATGTACTATTTAAAATACTTTGAATTTGGTTCCAGAGAACCAGAGCTGATTCAAGATGAGATAAAGAATTGTCAAGCGTTCATCGGCAATGTTGAAAGCCGAGTCGGAAAGTTTGATCAAGTGTTGGCACATTATATGGAGAAGAAGGCTAGTTATGAGAGAGCACAAGAGAAACTTCATAAACTTCAAAATGCACTGATGGTAAAATCTGTCTTCTGAAGTTGGTTTTGATTTTTAAATAGTAAAAAAAATAAAAAATTCTTAAATGAAATTAAAAAATTTCTTAAGTTTTATTTTTAGCGCTGAGTCTTACAACCTATTCAGACTATACACCTATGTACTAATTACTAGGGCTCTGCAAATACTCAGATTTCGAGCTTTGAGTCGAGCTCGCCATTAAGTTCAAGATCAAGATTGAAAGTTTTGTAAGCTCGTCATTTTTGAGCTTCCACTTGATGAACTTAATAATCAATTTTTAAAACGCAATAGTAAGCATAGGTTATTTAATTAAGGTAATATCAGCATTTACACTTATAAATCATTCGGTTACTTAATAAATTGCTTGAATTAATATCAATTTTCATATTAATAACGTAATAGTAGGCTATGTTAGAAATACTTTTGACCGATAAATTTATTCAATATTGTCGTCTATTTTGAATTATCCTAGATTGAAGTTGTTTACGTGTATTGTCATGACAAAGCAATGAAAATAAAAATAGCTAAATAGATTACTAAATAATTATTGAATGATTCTTTTTACTATTTTTACCTGGCCCCTTTCTAAAATAACAATTTCTGTTAAATTAAAACTTTAATATCAAGTATATATATTATTATATTGATTTTTTTTGAACTTAAGATATTTAAAAGTCATATTAATTAACTACAAAACTAGTACAAATTTAGTTACACTTTAGTTATAGAATTATGTTGGTTAACCTGTCTAAAATCAATTTTGATCTTACTTATTTCAATAAATATTTTACCAAACTTACCATATTTTATATTAAAAAAGCATTCGATATTTTATATTGTTTAATAGAAATATTATTTTTAATTTTATAGTATGGAAATCAACTTTTATAAGCATTAAAAATTGAATTGAAATAAATATCTCAATAATATAAAATGTCTAGCGAGAGCCCATACAACGTGCACAGTGCAACTACGCCTAGAGGAATGGAATTGGAACAGAGAACATGATCATGCAAAATTACACTAAGGAATAGTAAACAAAATATAAACACTTCAACAATTTCTAACTGTTTGTGGTACATTTTCTTATAGGGTAAATTAAGTTACTAAAGCATATTTTGGGCAAATATTAGCTTAATAAAATGTCAATTTTATTAACTTTTTAATTTAGACAGTGTAGAAACACTGTACACTAATGTAAATTAAGTGACAGTGAAGGAAGCCAACCTGAAAGGTGAGTAAGGTTAGGCCTAGATATAAACAAACTCACTTTTCTATTTCTTCCTACACTTTTAAACTTGCTACTTCTTCCAACTTCCACAGTTGCACATTGTTGTGAATTTTTGGAAATATTTATTTTTCATATAAAGAGACATTAATGAAAAAGTAATATTTCAGAAAATTCAAAACAATGTGCAACTCTGGTAATCAATTTAGTGTAGTTATATTTTTATTTGAGTGTTGTCCTGTTATTATTTTCAAATCGTGTTTTTTTTAAAGTTATTTATAATTTAAAAAACAATATTTTCGGTTCTTGAATAATTTTTTTTCAAAGTAGGCTAAAAATTTGAAATATACATTTAAAATAATCAAAAAGGCCTGTATACTCTTAACATTTTAAAATTATAAATATAGTTGGACTCAGTAGCTTTTAGAAATACTCTACTCAAGTTCGACTTGAATGAAAAAACCCAAGTTCATAGACCCCTATTAATTACACTAATGGGTTAAGGATTAAGAAGGCCTAATTTAGAGGAAATACACCCGCATATGCGTGTAGGGAGAGTGGAAAACCATTTGGTAAAACCACCCTCAGTGCACCCTACCTGAATTGAACCCCGATCTCCCCGTCTTTGGCAGTCTAGTCCAACATGAGATTGGCACGTAAGGCCACTGAAGCGGGTAATTTCTTAAGTAATTTTGTTTATTCTAAACACCTTATTTATTGTCATTTCTGCAATACATGCATTACATTGACCAGAGCATTCCAAACTGTTTCTTGAATTCAAGCCTGATGCATATAATGTTATCCATAGAGATACCCAAATTTCGCAAGATGTATTTTAAGGACCTTTACTTAGAATAAAAATTACTATCGAAACATATTTTAAGTTCACTCTATCATTTTCATGTCTATAATACATGCGCGAAATAAATAGAATAAAATATTTCCGCGAAATTGATTAAAAGACCTTTTAAATGTGAATTATGATAAATTTTATTGATTTAACTGCTAAAAGAAAAAAAAGAAAAAAAAAACCTTAGTCTGGGAAATTTGTTCCCCTCAATTAAAAAGCATTATTACGTAAGATCTTTGATTCGGCTATCGTAACGATTATATTTTAACCCAAGCCAAATATTTATAGATAGAGAAGACAAATAAGAAGTGATTAAAACTAAACACTATTAGAGTTATAAAACAAATTTCACTCGAAAAATTGAAAACAATTTTTTTAAGCTTTAGGCCTAAGTCTTGAATTCTAAATTTTCTCAAATCCTTGAATCTCGGATATCCTTAAGGATTCGAGGGTTCACGTGCTCATCCCTATTTTTAACCAAAAATTTAGATTTTATATCAATATTCATACCGAAATACATCTTTTTATTTAAACGCCATTCATTTTATTTGCCATGAAAGTGTCTCAAGTGATCTTTAGATCCCCTCGCCAGACAATTGCTAGTTCATATCCTCTTAATTACGCCTCTCATCCTCCATAACCCTCTAGGTTAAGCTGCTAATATGTATGTCAAAGGTGTAAACAAAATTGGATTGAGTTAAAAATGGCATCAAACTGCTGTATTTAGTGAAAAATGAAAGGATTAAGGAGGATAGAGGGGCAAGGTCTACACACTTACCAGAAAAATGTAGGCCTTGCCTTTCAATTTTCCTTTAATTGTCTTTTTTTAAATGTAATTGTAGTGATATGTATATTTTATTTTTTATTTTATAGATGTTGAATAAAACAATGGTTATTCGAAATAAGTGGTATAGTCTGATTGAAAAGCATTGGGCACATCAACTAGAAGTTGCATTTGCATCACTGATGGGCAATCGAGGCTTTGAGGTACGTTAATACATAAATAATGTCAAAACTCTCTAACAAGATCAAACTAAATATTTTCAATTAATACTCTATTTCAGTGGCTTCCAATGTTTGGAAGCTAATGCAACCAAGATGTCACAAAAGAGAATTGACAAGCCCAGTGGGTATTTTGGAAGTTGTGCTAGCAGCGCCTCTCGCCGAAACATAAGGTTGTTAAAGTAAACCTAGTCAGCAACTGTCAGAGTTGGGTAGCCAAAAGGATCCTAAACATTAACTTAAACAAAACTTATCATTTTAACCACTTAGATTTCTATTTGAATTTTGCACCTTCATATAAGCATTGTAATCATTTTAAAAAGTAACACATAATGCTTTAGCCTCAATAAGCATTCTCTTTAAGCTTTTTGGGGTGCATTGTATTATATTTGGGAGAAGGTAAGGAAAGATAGATAGAAACACATAAAAGAGAATGAACACAATACGGCTTTTACAATAAAATAACGCAAATTCAAATTTTACATTGATGCCACTGGACAAAGAGGTAATGGTTGCCTCTTGAGGAAACGAGATAGTTACCACCCAATACCCTGATCTAGTTTCGTTCTATCGGAACTCATAAGGAGAGAGTGTGAAACCTAACTTCTTAAAAGAGGAAATTAATAAACACAAATGGGAGAAAAGGGAAATTTGTAAAGTAAGATAGGACACATATATATGAGCATTTAAAAGGAAAATATTTTAATCCAACTTCTCTGTAAGTTTTCCTCAATAAGCAATATGACCCCACTTGAAATATGTTGTGAACCCTAGATTGGAAACCACTGCTTTATTTATATTTTGATCAATTTGCTTTGAACATTTTTTTAAGAAACTTGCTATTTTTAACATGAAATATACAAAAACCTATAGGTCCTCACAGGATCAGATTCTTTCCTCAATAGAAATACCTTTATTAATTTTTAAAGTTGTATGAATGTTCTGGTACTTCTAAACATCGAAACCTTTGGTTAATGTTTAATAATTTATACTATCCATGCATATATTGTAAAATGTTCTAAGCAACACCACACTTTGTTATCAGCATTTATCTTTAATACTGTGTGAACATTTCTTCATTTGACACAAAACCTTTAGACCAGTGGTTTCCAAACTCATGGCATGGCATACTACCTCAACAATTTTATTAATTTAGAGTACCATCTAGATAATGCTTAGTATTTACTATTTGGGTATATTTTAAATTGTGCCCAGGGATATAACAAGACAGTCTGCACTGGCTGTCTGAGATTGAATCAATGTTGCCATCCCTACAATCACTGTTTAAATCTGTTTCTTTTGTCTAGACTTGGTTGTAATGTATTTATAAGATTTGATGTGGGTCCTTTTCTTTTTACGATTTTAATTTGATTGTTTTGTTTGGCTTCTCACAGCATACCACCGGAAATATTTGTCTGTACCACAGTTTGTGAAACGTGGCTTTAGACTATAATCAAAACTCTAAAGTTAAACTGGAGGTGTTTATCCAGCCACTTGAATTAATCTCTTGTGATTTAAAATGTGATTGACATAATCTTGCTTTCCAATTTTAATTACTAAATATTTGAACTAAAACACTTTTTTTTAATCTAATAAAAATATCGTTTTTTGTCTTGATCAGATTAAAAAAGAAATCACTCAAATTATTTCGGAATCCTGATTTTTTTTTTAATATTAATTTAATAAACATGGTTCAGATTGTGTGTTCATTCAAAACATCTTTGGTCACTTTGTTACAATATCAAACTTGTAAAGTATTATTTTTTATTTGAATGTCTTATTTGTATTTTGTGAAGTTAGGTTTAACACCATGTCCTACAACTAGCTCTCACATAACACTCTTACTACTTATACCTGTGGTTATTTTGTTAATTTTTAACCCTAGTGTGATATATATACAGGACTTTTTTTTAAGTTGGCACAGCAGTATATCTATAAAAAAAAATGCTTCCNATGCTTCCTACAAAGTTGCTTGGTTTTGAGACGCTGACAAAATGACATTAATTTATTTTTTATTTAGTGGATGTCTTCAAGGTCATCTCAAGGCTAACTATAATTTTTCAAATGGGACCCTGTATGTTTTTATTGCAGAATCATATTCTACGGAAAAAAACTAGCAACTTTTGCCTGAAACACTTTTTTACCTGAGGTCTATTTTTGATGCTATTTAATGAATTAAAGAAATATGTATGATATTTTTGGAACCGTTTTTATTTCATTTTGTTGCCTACTACAGGGTTCCTACGCGTCATGGAAAACCTGGAATTTTAAAATATTTCTTTCAAGCCTGAAAATGTTATAGAATTTTTCATTTTTCCAATATTTTTTCTAATACATATACATACCTACCTACTCACGCCTTTCCCTTATGGGGTAGGCAAGAAACTGTGAATATAGCTCAAAAAATAACTTCATACCTAATCCATCCCCACTAACTTTCTCCGCACTTGCCTATCCTTGCATACTTCCTTTACTTAAACAACATCCATACAGCGAGTCATACATGCTCTTTTATTTTAACTCTTAACTCTTAATGTTTATCTTTTTTTCACATTTGTCTACAACATTTAGCCACATTTTACATTGCCAACCCTTTCCTTTTGATCCACACAGGGGAACCAACCATCATGCTTAAACCTCATATTCTGCCTTTCTTGTAGGTTTAAGTTTTCTAGCAGCGTTGGTAATACTTAGTATAGAAAAGTTCTGTATTTGTCTTCATTCATTGTACCATCAATGAAAAAAGGGACCAATCAATTTGTCTCCAATAAGTCAGCACCAAATGTTCTCAGTTCAAGGGTGCTGCCTTTCAGTTGACTTTCTCTTTTTCATGATTTGTAAAGCTCGATTCTTCAGAGAAAAGTACTCTAAGAAAAAAGTTCCTATTTATTCTGACTTGTTCAAGTACTCACTGACAGAAAACACCTCTAGATTGAGAAAATCTTCTCTATGATGCAACAACACGGGGTAAGGATAAAATTTATGATACTTCAATATTTTGAGCACACTACTCTTGGATATTCCTAAATCTCTAGAAATGGCACAAGAACCTACATGAGTCTAGGACTGCGATTTCATTATGTTCGCCATTGACAATTGTTCGGCGGCTCCTTTTCTTCTCTCTATCACTTCCATTTTACACAAAATCTTTAACTATATGATAAAATGATCTACGTGACGGTGCATTTCTATCAAGAAAATGATCAGCGTGGAGTAGAATAGCATTATTAACTTTTCTTCTACATTCACCATAAATTAAAATCATTTCAATTTTTTTAGCAATAGAATAATACTCCATATCTCACAATATGTAGGTTTACAATAAATGAAACTACCTCATGGTATGAAAAACCGTGTATTTTGTTTAGTGTGAATGTTTATTCACAAGGATCAAAATGTGAACTTGGTCTACTTACTATATAAACATATTAGGTAGACAAGTTTAACATTTCGATTAATATAAATGAACATTTGTTTTTTGTTTGTGAGAGCATTTTGCTAGTATTTGTTTACACTCTACAGATTCTTGTAGGCAATAAATTGAAATAAAAACCGTTCTAAAAACATGATACGTATTTCTTTCATTCATTAAATATCATCAAATATCATAAAAAATAGACCTCCGTTAAAAAATAAAGGGTCCAATTTGAAAAATAATAGTTGACCTTGAGATCACCTTGAAGACACCCACTAAATGAAAAATAAATTTTCATTTTGTCAGCGTCTCAAAACCATGCAACTTTGACCGAAATATTTTTTTCTTAAATGCATATTCTTAAAGATATTTTGCTGTGCCAACTTAAAAAAAACACTCTGTATAGTAATACTATAGGGATAGCTAAACATATTTATTAAAACTAAACATTACTCAATTATATATGATCTTATAAATAATGTATTTTTATTTAAATTTCATTGAAATAATGTCAATCAATCGGCTAACTCAAAATGTTAGATTGAATCTAAATAAATTGTTGCATTAATTGACAGTCTTTTGACTTCTGTAAGTTTAAAAGAAGTGATTATGCAGAAATATACCCGAAACTAACATTTGTTTCCACTTGTATAAACACACTCTTCAAATGAGAATGCAAGTTGCATATTCAATGATTTTAAGTTACTTGAGTGTCAAAAGTTTTTTATTCTTTATAGTTATGTAAGTACCATTCAAATTATATAATTGATGAATATATGAAAGTTATAAATGCATTGGTGATTTCGAAATGGCCATAACTCTGTAAATATAGCCTAATAGAAAGGAAAAATAACTCCAACTTAGTACCTATTGATTACAAAACGAAAATTAAGATTAAATGAAATAGCAAGACTCACCCTTTACTTTTACCTAGAAATGTTTGTAATTTTAATTGTAACTATGTTCCTGGGTCACAGGCAAAAAATGTTACATGCCTGCTGTATGATGTCAGCTTAGTGCCATTTAAACTTTATGAAATGATATGCTCTACCAATGTAGGGGGTGATAACTATCGACTTTGAGCGCGAGACCCTGACCATGAAAGTAGCCCCAGGAAACAAACAGGCTGTACAAGCCACGGAGAGTTTGTCTGGCGGTGAACGCTCCTTCTCGACCGTCTCATTCATCATGGCTCTCTGGAACATTGTTCAGCCGCCATTTTACTTCCTGGACGAGTTTGACGTCTTCATGGTTGGTCTAATTTCACATTCTGTCTTTTCAATGCATACTTTCAATGAATCAACTTTTTTTTTTATCACAATAGTCTGAGTTTTCCAAGATTAGTTATTGTTTATATTTATTATCTTAATATCTTGACCTGGAGCTAGAAACTTTAATCTCAATACAAAAAGAGTTCCTAGAAACATTAGCTAAAAATGTGTAATAGGGTTTAAAATAACACATATCACATTGAATCATGATTGTGCTAAGTATGTACATAATCTTTTCATGTTCCTATATCTATTTGTGTTTCATTTTAAACTCTAACTATTTTTATTTAATGACACTTTATAACATGTTTGATGCACTTAATTTCATTCATATTATTTCATAAGTAACCTAGTATGATTTAATATTCATGTCGGCATTACTTCCTCCATTAAATCCAAAGCCATCTCTAGGGGTGTGCAAACGATGTGACCGCACAAGGCCCCGCAATTTGGGAATTCTTGTGCCTGCTGAGGTGAAAGAGGGAAAAAAGTTGGGGTGGAAAACTTTTTCTTTCACGCTCATATTAAGTAGACTCCTTGTATAAGCCTAACCGCCAGACAGTTGTGTTCGCGTTTTGTTGTATTAAACCTAAAACGTTTGTTTCATGGTTGTCTATTGTAATTTGCTTATTTTAAACTTTAACATGTTTCTGTTACAAGTGGCACATTTGAATGACCTATTTATTGTGCTAAACTCAAAATTGTACTTTGAAGTGTTAATTTGTAAGGCAATCTCATTTCAATCAATATTTGATGGCGGTGGACTCTTTTGTACATTGGATGTAATTAGTACTTGTTCATTATTGAATAAAACATTTTCTTTTTATATTGCTGGAATATATTGCAAATGGTACTACTGTTAATGGTTTGATTCTCCAGGACAAAGTTAATCGGCAGATAGTCTTGGAGTCACTACTAAGCCACGCAAAGGAAAGCAATGCACAATTTGTGTTTTTGACACCATTGGACACGTCTATCAAACCCAATCATCAAACCAAAGTTCTCAAGTATGTAAATTTTTATTCTGTGTTATGTAGTTTAATAAAAAAATGTTATTTTCTTCTTTTTAACATCATTTATACTCAATTTATATTCAATTCTTTATTTATCTTGGGATTCATAATGAGCTTTTATATTTTTCTCCTCCAAACACACTATTCTGAAGAAGGGGACTAATGTACGCTGAAAATGACATAATTACGTGTTTTGTTGTATTTTAATTGTGAACCTTGAGGCCTACAATTTCCTGGTAAGTGTGTAGGCCTGGCCCTTATACCCTCCTTTCAACGTTTAGTTTAATTTCATCCAAACACTCTTAATTTTGAATTAACATTTAGTTTTGTGTTATTTTGATTAGTAAAGCTTATGCTTTTTAAAAATATGACTTCGATATGGACTGTGTTGTCAAGATTATCTCTTTAATAATAAATTTAGTCCAAATGTTGATCTTTGTAAAATTTTAAACGCACATTTGAATGAGAACTGTTCTTATCTTAAAAAGCTCCATGTTTGTACTGTGTAACTTATTAATCTTGTTTTTTCCTTGCTTGTGTTTAGGTTGAAAAGTCCTCGGGAATGAAATAGTACTAACCATGTGCACATAGTTATCAATATGATCACTAAACATCATTACTCTCCAGATTATATTCAAGAAAATATCTATATGTATATACATTTTTTAACTTTAAACTTGCACAACTATTTTATGATTCCACTATTTTAAGGAGTCAACATTTCTAGTTTCTGTGCTTGCTATATACGTTTCTAATTTTAGTCTTATATTATGTTACATGTTTAGTAGAAAAACAATGTAATCAGAAATTTGAAAAATATTGTCCAAAATTATCAAAAAACTTTGTCTCTTACCCTTAACTTTAATTTAGAGCACATTTTTAATAAATAATATTTCAATTAAGATATAATAATTGTTTGATGGTTTGGCTAATTGTTGCCATAATGTTGACACCCCAAGTGCTAAGACTCTCAATTTTTTTATTTATTTTTTTGTTCTGAGTGGAAAACAATGTACAGCAGAACCCTGACTATCCAGACTAATTAGGACCTAGGTTAGTCCATAAAATAAAAAATCCCTAAAGTTTAACTTATAGAGAGAAAAAAAAAGATGATTTGTCACTAAAAACTTTTTTTGAAAATATAGTTAAAATATTTAAAAACATATAATGTATGTACTATTATGTACTTACATGATTTGCAGTATGTACCTATAACACAAAATAAATTACATATGTACATATTTCACAACAAAATATAATAAATCTTCGAAATTCTTAAAAGCAATTATATACCATACATAAGTCCAACACCTTAGCTCAGTTGGTAGTATGTCTCTCTACTGAGCTAAGGGTCCTGGGTTCGATTCCCGGCATGGCTGAAAGATTTGTCATTGGTTAAAATTACAAAGATTTACATCTTTGCTAGACTTTTATTACAAACTTAAAATAGATGTTGTATCTTAGAACTTGTATTTGGTCTTATCTTCGTTCCCTATCATTCTTTAGTAATTTATTTGTATTTTTTGTAACCCCATTTAAGAAGTTTAATTTTAAAGTATCATACTTCCTTCTGAATATTTCCGATAGAACAAAACTTAGGTCAAGGAATAGGATGGTATCAACTGGTTTTACTCAAGGCAACCTCTACTTAGTTATCCAGTGACAGTATTGTTAAGTGTGAACTGTATCCGTCTTCATTGTAAAAGCCTGTTTTTTCATCTTTTATTTGTTCCTATCCTGTTTTCTTGCATATTCTCTCATGTGAAAAATTAAATATGATGGAGAGGAGGGTAAATATATTTTATTAGAGGTAATTAATTGACCACTGGATACCAAAAAAAATGATATAGTATTATAATAGAAGTACCGTGGAAAAATAGTATGTCCTCTTTTAATTTAATATAGTAATTTTAATATTTGACCTAAATACCAATATATTCTTTTACTAAATATCCTGATTATGAAATAATTTAGGGTTAGATTTCCTCATCTCTAAATAAATATTAACTCCTAAATAGTTAAAGTATATATTGGGGATGTATGAAGTCCACTTTTTAAATTTTAAATAGAATTGAATAATATATCAAATAGTCTCTGTGTTGAATCAAAGATCTAAAAAAAAATTCATTTTGGATTTTTTTATGTTATATCAAAGCTGATCAGGCTACACCAAGTAATTTAATTATTTTAGATTTTTGTCATGTAAATAAACACTCATAAACACTCCATTCACACAGAAAAGTAGCATTCTCATCTTGACGTATAGCACTATGACGCTCTCTGATAAGCTATACCATAATGGAATATTGCAAGGTAAGCTTACAAGGTAAACAAAGAGTACATAACAGCACAAAATTACTAAAATTGAACATTGGACATAACTTTAAATGTTTATTGGCAAAGCTTCATAATTGTTGAATCTGGAATTTTTCTTTCGAATCACAGTCAAAGCTGATGAATATAAGAAATGGCGTTGAAATATTTGAAGCACACCCCAAGGTATAATTTATTAAAACTGAAAAGTCCAGTTATTGAAAGATTTTAGAAAATAACCTCAAAATTATCAAGTAATAGAATTTAATAAATTATAAAGTATAAAAGGGTTGAATCCTATGTTTTTCGAATTCGAATCAAAAATTCTCTTTGTTATCTTGAATCCAAATTCGAATCTTCAAAAGTAAATTTTTAGTTTGTCAAAAAATTGAAAAGTATATTTTAAAAAGACAATCAAATTGACATTTTAGAAGGTTTGGCACCACTGAACATTCCTTTTCTTTTTGTCTTTTCTATTAGGTTTAAAGAACAAAGGAGACATTAAACAATGGATTATGTTTCTGTAAAGGAATTTATTTTTAAAAAATGTGATTTTGTTCTTTTATTTTTTACATAAATGAAGCTAAATTGTCATTTTTTTCTAACTACACAAATCTATGTAATTCATAAAAAAAATTGCATTTTGAGTTCAATCTAAGGCCCTTATATTTGGAATTGAGATAAAAAAAATTTTTGCAAGATTCTCGTATCTTGGATTTCTCGAATACCATAGTATTCGAGCGTCCCATCTATACTATAAAGAAATAAGATATATCATTATTAATCTTCTTAGACTAAATATTTTTAGCTTAATGAATTACATGTAAAGAGCAGGAACCTAAAAAAATTAAACACTTCTTTCAAAAATACTTCTTTCTTAACTTTTAAAATCAGATTCTTGATAAAATGTAATGTGTAGTCATGTATTAGCAAGGTGTTTTTGTTACACTCAAAATTATGTGAGATCATTTGTTAGCATAGTTATTGTAATAAACAGGCATCTATTAAATAACAATTTCCACCACTTTTCAGCCTGTAACACTCCAAAAGTGTTTGAACTTGCATGATCATTGTTTCAATGTTTTACTCAATGCTTCCTTTTTAAATAAACATATCCAGATTCATTGAACATTTATGACTGCTTAATCACTTAAAGCTACTGTAATTTAATCAACTTATTTTTTAAACAAGCTGTGTATGGTATTTTTGTAATTTCATGGAAGGTACAGAAAAGACGAATAGGAAAAACTCAATGTGAACTAACACAAAATGATTTTTACACTTTTACAATGAAAAGAACAAAGTTAACATAATATACTGTTGCCACTATATAAGAGACGTAATAGCTGCCTCTTGAAATAAATCAATCGTTCTTTTCGATCCCTTGACTTAGATTTCATTCTATTGAAAAAATGTTTTACTTCCCACAATTGACTTTTCTCCAGTTATTTTGGGAGCCAATATGTGATAAAGCAATAGTCTGATTTGTGATTAGATTTGTTCTATAATTATGTTGGGCAAGTATTATAATAGCTATAAAAAAATTATACAGACTAAAACTCGATTCAGATTTTTTTTCTTTTTTTGATTCTATAATATGCTTAAAAATATTAGTGGGTATTATCAGTAAAATAGTTGAAAGCTCCTTATGTTTTCATAATAATTAATTTTTTGTCTTTCATGTTACATTTTAGAACATTTACAATTAAAGAAATTGTATTACTTAAACATTACTATATCTTATCTCATGTATTTTACTTTTTATGTATTGCTTTTTGTAAAATAATTAATAAATATTTTATAGTCTTTGTACTTTTGGCATGTTACTTATTTATAGATTTGAATACAACCTTTGCTCTTCATTGTTAATCAACTATATTATGCGCCTGTGCATTAAAAGCTTATTCATAAATTATTATATTGTATGTGTAAAGTTAATTTAATAATCGCATTTTCCTAAATTATTGTTAAATGACGCAACATATTCCTATATGTCTATATTCCTTAGCAATTTCAAAAATGCATTTGCCCACTAAGCTTAAGGCCATAAGTTTAATTCCTGGCATTGCTGAAAAACTTATTATTAGTAAATTAAAGATTCCCCTTTCACAAATATTAATTGATGGTTAGGGTGAGTTTTATAGAATAAAGATAATTTATAAGTCGGGGTCCTGATAAAATAATTTGGTTCATTATGCTCATACCAAATGTTCACAATGAAGAAATTAAATTTGAATATCTGTTGCAAATGTATGATTTATATTTTCATGGTTAAATAAGTTGTAAGACATGGCACTTAAAAAAAATTAATGTCCCTTAAGTGTAACCATCAGGCCCATATTTAGGAATGCGCAACATGTGCAGCTTCACAGGGCGGCAAAATAATATTGGAATAAGAAAACTTAGGCAAACTTTAGCCCAACTAATAGACAAATTTATAACGTTAAAAGTGATATGTCAAAATAGATTGAATTGTTAGCACTCTTGTGATTTGTTATTAAGGAACTACTCTTCGACGTTTATAAGAGATGGCAGAACAGCATCTGCAAGTTGACTGAAGCGGTGCATATGCTCCAATCTTATATTCACATCTTCCATGACACGCTTTGTTTTTTTGTTTACAGTGACCAATAAGGTTATTTGATAAGTTTTATAACTGAGGATTATTTTAATGTGATCAATTTTAGGTGTTTCAATGTATCATTTCTTCAGAGAGTTCTTGAACAGGTTAAATAACCATAGCACCCTCAGATTTATTTGGAACATTTCACAACACCATGACATATTCTTGGATCTGGAACTTAACCTTCCTGATGGAAACAAACACCACACCAAAGCCCCCAACCATCAACAGTTTTTCAATTTCCATAGCAACCATCCTTTTCGTGTAAAAAACTCTCTACCCTATAGGCTAGCTACCAGAGCCAAACATATATGTTCTGACGAAGAAGAAGCAATGTCAACAACTCCTCAAGTCTTTCACAGCCCAAGGATATCCTAAACATATAGTCAACAGTCAAATAAACAAAGCCTGTCAAGAAACAAACTTCCAATGACATACTGCATCACCCTGTCTTATGAAGGACTAGACAAACTCAGATTTATCCTTAAACACAGGCTACAATATCCTAAACTAATCACCTCTCACACAAAATTTTCTCAACAGTGCTCCAAGAATCACATTCAAATGTCCCCCTAATCTCCACAACATTCTGGTTCACCTTAAATTTCCTGACCCATCCAAAAACAACAAAGAACATCAGGCCAAAGGTCCCTACTCTTGCAACAAAACGAGGGGCAATACTTGCAAAATTCACCAACCTTCTACCTCGTTCAACAGCAGACACTCACACATATAGAATACCCCAAGAATGATCACAATTAGTGCTCCACAGAAAATCTTATATTCAAGCTACAATGAAACTACTGCATTGGTGAATACATTGGTCTCACCACAGGAACACTCAGACAACGAATGGTCACCTTTTTGATACCAACCACAACAACCATGACAAACCATTAGCACTCCATGCCCAAACACATTCAGATTTTGACCTATGCTATAGTACTAGTTTTATAAGTCCTCCCCAATAGTAACAATGCCTCCCAGCTTCTTAGGTGAGAACTTTCTCACCAATATATTACCTAATCCAGGCACCGCCTTTATTTCAACCTTAGATAACCTCCTTTCCTTTCAAGCAGACCTACTCACACCAGTCAGTAATTTCTATATAAACAATAATAACATAATTTAATAACCATATGATTAAATATAATATAAATACAACAGTCTATCCATCTACCAAGAATAAAGACACAAGTTTGAACAGGTAACAACAGTATCTAAGTGATCATAATCAACATAAAGCCATAATACTGTAGCGAGCGAGACCATGCTCGGGCCAGCCCTGAACAGACATCAGGCTTGGGCCACCCCTATTAGTAAGGGGCTGGGGGACATTCCAACGGGCCGAGTGTAGGGTTAAACTGGACAGGTGTGACAAAAGACAGTCGAGCAACGGGACTGAGAGTGTAAAGATAAAAGTGTGTGTTTCCACACTGTAGTGGACGTGTGCACACTCAAGACATGGGTATTTAATATGCGTGTAAATAAATATTAATTCAATGTAATATTGTAGCTTATAAAATATAAGAATAGTAAGTAAGAACCGTAACAGTGGAGGCAGCGGTGGGATAGTACGTATTAAACTTATTTTGTTATATTAAACTACAATGGCTAGCGCTATATTATTGCCCCGAAC
>CABFWB010008238.1:0-19182 GCA_902151455.1 Timema bartmani
TCAGATAAATCTGTGCCGGGACCGAGGATTGAACCCCGGACCCTCAGCACAGAAGTCTGACACCTTACCACCTAGACCACTAGGTCACCTAACTCTACTGTACAACAAAATCTATTGCAAGGCTGGGTGGAGTATGTTTCTAGAGGTTTTTTTTAGCACCGCGTCTTACTACCTGTTCAGGTGATGCGTTTATGTACTAATTACACTAAGGGGTTAGAGATTAGGAAGGTTTAAATTAGATGAAGTGAAGTCGCACTTGTGTGGAGAGAGAGTGGAAAAACACCGACAGTGCACCCGACCGGGACAGAGCCCCAATCTCCCCGTCTTCTACAGTCTAGCTCAACACGAGATTAGCGCGTTAGACCACAGAAGCAAGTGAAACAATTAACTCACAACATAAGTACAATGGCTGGAAGGTGTGAAACATGATGTGTTTATTGTGCTACAAGTAAAGAAGAGACTCTCGGATTTTGGAGATTCAAAAAAAATTAAAATAAGGTGTTTTCTTTTCTTCAAAAATTGGGAATGGTTTTAGTCGTCTGATACTGATTAATGATAGTTCAGCCTCAACATGATTATAGGAAAAACTTGGAACAACCAGACCCCAGAACATTAATCAAACATTTAACCAAATGTCTGAATGAATCCATCTTAGCAAAAAATGTTAATGTTTAGTTACTATTTAGACTTTCTATAACTATTCTGTTGTATTCCTATTTATAACTAGGGTCATAATTTTATTTTTTAAGAATCGGATTCAAATTTGAGATTCAAAGGTAAATTGTAAAGTTGTGGAATGAACCTATTTATTTATGGGTCATTCTCAAATTGAGGGACAAAGAGGAAATCCAAAAATAAAAATTTCAGAAAAAGTATAATTTATTGCCTGATTACACTAAATTTATTAAAAAAGTAAGTACCAGCAGAGCTTGATTTAACAATTTTTCTAGTGTTTTTTTTTAGTTTCACCAAAGTGGCTACCCATAATCCATCATTTCACTAACGCTGTTTCAGATGCACATAAATATGTTATAATCTATAAAATCCAAATAAAATATGATGAGTATTTTTTACTAAGTATACCATATATTTTTTAACAATATAAAAAATTATACATTTTTCTTAATTTTTTGGAATCAAGATTTTGTAAGTGAAGAATCATACAAAATTCATGTGTTAGTGATGTTAAATTTTCCAGAA
Source organism: Timema bartmani (assembly GCA_902151455.1). Taxonomy (NCBI): domain Eukaryota; kingdom Metazoa; phylum Arthropoda; class Insecta; order Phasmatodea; family Timematidae; genus Timema; species Timema bartmani. The sequence continues at coordinate 1,201 of CABFWB010008238.1, forward strand.
TCCAAAGAAAATTAAGTTTTACATTTCTCATTTTTTATTTATGTTTTTAATATCTCAAATGTTAATAATATATACTATTAATTTTTTACTAAGAATGTTAATGAGAAATAAGTGATTTTATTGTAGTTAGCGAAGTGATGTTTGGGAAAACAGCATTTACAATGAAAATTTCACTTTACTAACGTGAGCTACGTGACTATAATTAGTTTCATCACCTAACTGATGTTAGTGAGCTGATGACACAATTTTCGTCACCAAGCAACATTAGCGAAGTGATGTTTTTGGCGGACTTTTGAGTTTCATAACCATAATATAAGTATAAAGCGGCAAACAAACATCGAGGTTAGTTCATGCCTCCATTTACGTTCAAGTGAACTGGTATTGGCTTAGTTATTTCAAAAACTCCAAATGATATTAAAGTTAGCGAAGTGATTCACAATTAGCATACTCTATGCAATTTGCCTGAATTTTTCTATGATGAACTAATAATATTAAATAAACTTTTTAACTAAAGAAATAACAAGAACTAGTAGGTATAGGACAACACACTATGGCTAATGGGGAAACAACGGAGCATTCTGGAAGGTTTTAGCGCCAAATTTAAAATACTACCGTGTTTGTCCAGTGCGTTACTTGGGGACAAACAAACATTTGTTAAAATGTCAAAATTCATGAATAGTTTATTAAAATGGATTCTTCAAACTAAAACAGTATTAACTTACAGGAATAATTTAACAGGGTTAAATATATATTTTACTCTTTCTTTATTTTTTTATAACACTTCAAACTTCGAAATTCAGAGGTGAGGACAGTTAGCGAGGTGATGAAAGGGACTTTAAATTATTATTTGGTCTAATTTGTTTTTAATATTATCACTACTACTACATTTTTTTTTGTTATTGCTTGTTTTAAAAATAACAAAATATTTATATAGGCAGGAGACATAAATTGTCCCTCAATTTGAGAATCACCCTTACACATGCTTCTAAGACCGGTATTACGGTTATATTTATTTCATATAAGAAACATTCATTTAATAAATGCACTATTCCCTGGTTATTAATATAATGCGGGTTTGCGTGATAGGGATCCATCACATGTTGCCAACCCCACTACAGCAGATTATTATTTTCTAATGGTGATTCTAATAAGACTAAAAACTCTAATGTTACACTAGTGAGCATGATAAACATAGCGACCGTAAACACAAGCAGGTTACAGGGAAACAGACTGATTAAACAGAGCTTAAATTTCTCTTTTTCATTTATTGTAAGATATCTAACGTGCACTTTCTGAACTGACTGATTATATCAGCACACGAGAATTTCTATTAGTGAGAGAGCGAAAGGACCCACCAATTTTACCGGGAAAGTTATTTCGACAGGATTATTTTACAAGCCATAATCGACTGCTTTACTTCCCCTATGAAGGAAGTTGTGCTATAGATTTTTATAATTCAATAAAAATCTGTCGACCATGGCTGGGTTTGAACCCAAGAATATCGGTACCCGAGGCGAGCACTTTACCCCAAGACCATTGAGGCTGACTTTAATTAACATGGTGTTTTTTCCTAAGTGGCTTACTGCTCTCCCGCCAACTTCCTATAAATAAAACCTTCCTAATCCTTAAAGTCGTTAGTGTAGTTAATACATAAGCATATAACACACACACACGTTTTAAGATGTGGTGCTAAAATTTTACAGTTAAAGCTCATTAACTTACGTTAGTCAGCAGGAATAGTTAAGATTTTTTTTAGCACCATATCTTAGTAGCTGTTTAAGTTCTAGCTTAAATAAGTTAAAGATGTATACATCCTAGTCTTCAGTGTAAAACTGGCCATATTATTGGGCTTCCTGACACCATCTTTGGCTGTATCTGAATAGTTTACTTATACGGCATTGCCTTTACTCGTGCCCTTGATAGCTGCATTGGCAATCACGTGACCAAGTGTAGATTTGTCTGAGGTCGCGAAAGATATCTGTACAGTCTTATCGAGGTCTTGGCCACCATGGATACAAAGGCTACCACCCGTGCGCTGTTTGACTGGCAATTGTTTTAGTATTATCGTTTCGTCTGCTAGAGCACTGACTTTCGTTTTCTGCCATTTTAAATAAAGTTGTTGCCGTTTGAATAGTTTGATGCAGTCTTCGCCATGAACAGCGCGAGAAGTGTAAAATCATCAAGAGTGCATCAAGTCTAAAATTCAAGGGTCCGACTAGGGAACCTTGGACTATTCAGATACAGCCCATGATTTTATTATAGACCAAATGTTTTTTTCAAAAGTCAAAGTGGGCCTAAACTCATATTTACAATAGGTCTACATCCTTTGAAGTGTAGAATTGTACCATCACCAATTATTTGTATGATCGTTGTGCAAATTTAAGAGTATTCAGTAACTTAAATAAATGTCCAACTAAGCCTTGTGGCTTACACTTTCTTAAATGGAAAGACAAAATAGCTTCCTAAATAGAGGCAGGTTTAAAAAAGTAGAATATTAAAAGGTAAATAAATCTTATTTGGGCGTTTGATCTGTTAAAGATGTACATTTTAAATGACAAGCGAGTATTTTAAGGTTAGAACAAGATGTCTACGCCTAGAAAGTTGACCTAAAGATGGATCTTGAAATAATATATTAGTTAAGCTAATAACTTGTATAAAAACAATACAATAAAAAACTAAGTTAACAAATGTACTATTCTCTTTCTATTGCAAAAAGAATACTACTTTGAAATTATTTCTGCCCTAGTCTTGAAAAATGAGAACAATGATTATAATTTACTACCTTTTGCTGACTGCGTGGTTATCTTTTGACCTATTTAGTGTTTCTTCGTTGGTCTTTGATGGCGTAGTAGAAGCTGTAAGGTACGGATTCACATTTTGAGCCATTTTTTTTAAAGAAATTAATCAAAACCGTTATAGAATAGAGAAGTCTCAATTCTTCGATATCAACCAAAATTTTAAATGATTATTGGACCAATCAAAAACTACCGGAACTTTTCTCTTATACATGCGCGATCTATTTCCTGCACTCTTTGTAAGAATTCAATTTAGAAATTTATTTTACACATTACATTAATAAAAAATAATTCTGATGACGAACAACACTTTTATTTTAACTTTTTTAAATTTACTAAATTAATTAATCTGGAACATAATTATGTTAATATGCTATTAGTATTCTTAAATATATTAGATCTATCAAGGTTCGCTCATAAATGTTAGGCTAGGCCACTTAAAATACTCACTCGAGTCCAGGGTCTAGAATATACTGGTCTGGCTACTCTTTAGTTCCAGTAACCAGAGATTGAAGTCAAAAAGCGCTACTATCCCTCCATATTAGCACGCCCGCAACTCAAATATTTTAGAGAAGTTTAAGTCACTTATTTTTCATTTAAGGCTTTAAGGCAGTGTGATCCAACCAGGGTCTCCCTTAGGGCCGTGTGAATGGTGCGGCCGTGATTTGGAGGACCCCGCACTTGCTTAGGTGACAGAAAGGAGAAAATTAGTTGGGCTGTGAAATTTTTTATTGCGCGCTCGTATAGAAGGATTCCTGTTTGGGCGAACTAGCAAATATTATCAAAGTGTAAAAACAAATAAAAACATAACCATGTGGTTTGATTTATTGAACGAGTGAAGCGAGTTCTCCATTTTATCTCAACCGATTTGCACTTATCTGTCTCTGGTGGATATGTCTCTTTGAACCTTTGTAGTATACAGATAAAGCTCATTGGGGAAGAAAATTGAACGAATGGTTGGTAATAAATCAACCCTTGTATGTATAAAAACACTTGCTTCACTTGCGGTAGACGACAACTCCTCTTATTGGATCCACTAGGAGGGTGGAACTGAAAAAGGTAGACCAGGGTATTTCGGGGCCACAATTAGTGGTTAAAATATTCACGAACTTGACAGTTGGGATATGGAAGAATGGTGGAGGGGGTCGGGTAGCTAGCTACTGTCACCAAGGTGGTCCCATTCCAGTGAAAGCGTGGCCACTGGATACTTGGGCTACACAGTTAATCAATTAGACTCTTAATCAAAATACTTACAATTAGCTACGAGATTGATTGTGGGTTAACATTGAAAGCACGTGGTGTTTCACTTCCGTAGGCTTAGGATCCTTGTCAGTGCCAGGGATTATGCCCTGACGATTCACCGCTGGGGTGATCCCAGTATTCTGGTAAAGCCTTATTTTTGCTGACGTGAATCGGTGATGATTACTCACCCGATTTTCTGGAGCATCCACACACGCGCGTTCTCCTATTATGAAACGGTTACGGAGGTCCACACAATTTTGTGATCAAACAAGTTTCCACCGTCAGACAACATGATGGTCTGAGCACTCTCCAAACACGAGCACTATCGAAATCACTTGGTAGCGATAAAAAATAAATCTGGAATCACTGCCGATGATAAAACATAGAAGAAACTAAGTTCACGTCGGGAAGGAAAAGTGGTGGACTGGTGCTCACCAACCGTTGTTTGAACTTTTAGGATGCTGACCTAGCTTCGTACAAAGTCCCCACGGCTGGCAGCAGCGTTCAGGCCCAGAAATAAAAAGTTTGAATCCTTTCCCACCGCTAAAATAATCCTGCGTAAACAGTCCTCGACCGTAAATAATCTACTAATCAATTAAAAATCTCACCTAGACCTTAAACCTGATAAAGAAAAGAAACGCTCAATTCAAACACAAACTTTTTTTACATTCAATTCTTCACACTTACCCCATGTTAAAGATGTTATTTTTTTCGATGATTAAACACATATAGTATTAAATTGTAAATTAAAATAATAATATAGGATGTGTCTGAATAGTTTGCGCCTTACACCCTAGTGTACTTTTACTGCACACTTGAATCAAACATGTTCCTGACGCCCTATAGGGCTTAGGGTGCATAATACTTTTCGGACAGCACATTACAGCTAGAGCTGCCTGGCGAATACTTCTGAAACTGCGTTTTCATCACAGAGAACAATTTAATAGGCCCTACACGAGAATATAGGCAACATATTCGGGAAAATGTATAAACCATCAAATTGGTTTAAAATAGGTAACAGTATTTTTGAATACATTAATATACCTATGGGATTTTATAGATAATTTAACTTACATCTCTTGTTCGAAGACATTCTGCTTATTCAATCACTACATAAAACAATAAACAACTTCGCGCCAAAAGGTCCGTCAAAAACGCATGCATACCAAATTACTTGTAAAGCATATCTAAATATTATTTGCAAATATTATTAAATATATAGAATAATGGTTTTCCCTAATTAATTTACTTGGGGCCTATATCAATAAAGCTATATTTATTCTTAAATAATTTTATTTGTCAACTTTAAAAGACTGAAAATACTTTTCTTTTGAACAGGGATTTTCACGCTTCAAAAATAAATTCAGCCAATTTCTGTTTCTATATTAATTAACAAAGAACACAACATTTTGTTTTAATTTTACAGTTTGTGTATTTTTTATTTTATTTCCACACAATATACAATACTTTTATTTAATAAACAACTTTATTTTAACTACAGTTTGCGAACTAGGGTGCATACGATGTAAACTAGGGTGCCCTAGAGTCAAGTGCGCTAACTGGGTTGCATCAGCACACTTATAAGAGAATTTGGACACTATCAAAAATGACTTCCGGTCTATAACGTCGACGCCACTGCAACTTTCTAGTGCACTTGGCTCTAAGTGCCCTTAGACGGACTATTCAGACACGGTCCATTATCTTTATTTATGCCAGCTACGTTAAGGATTTCTAATAATCCTTGTATAAAACAATCATAAACATATTTTACTACACATCACATATTCATAAAAATGATAAGTAGCAATCACAACGCAAGTTCATATTGCGGCAAATCATAAAGATAAAAAACTTCAAAGTCTGGTCAATTTTTACATTGCTGTGCAGTGAGGATTAAACTTATAGTGAGAGAGTTTGAATTTTGGCCGAATTTTCTATATTTTTGGTGTAGATAATACCCAAAACCCTTGCGAATAAACTACTAATGACTAATATCCCAGTATAATGAATAAGCCACACCAACGTTGTTTTACCACATACATACATTTCTCGGAATAAATAAATAAAATTAAATACCTTTAAGAAGAAGTATAGTTTCAAATAAGAAGCCTTGCCGTCTGCGTGTAGGGTAGACGCCAAGGTTAAGTTGGTCACCTTGTACTTGGTGGATGAAAGAGCTATTTAACGGCACACGGTTGGTCTTACTGGCCCATAGAATTGTCATATAGCAAGTGTATTCTATTGAGACCTTGGAGAGTGACGACGGGCTTGGACTCGATGTAATGGTGGTAAATAAAGAAATGAGAAGTTGCCAAGATTTTAGAATGTGGTTTGAATTAGGACTTTTTTTAGTTCGTGATTGTTATAATCTGTTTACCACTAAGACTACTGTATATATTTTATTAATTTTAATTTGCGTCCTTATTTTATCCTAATTTACTTCTATCTATTTTTTCCTCTCTCATACTTTCTCTCTCTCCAGGTCTTTTACCATTCCTTTTTCATTAACTTTCTATAATAACTCTTATTATCCTTGGCGAATTACAATCTAGGACCGGGAATTCCAAATTCAAAACGAGGAGTTGATCATAGATAAGGGAGGGAGTTGATTAATTCTTGCCAAAAGCAAGAAGATGACACGATTTTGTCTCTGTTTAATTTAAAACTTTTTTCACACATTAAGTCACCTAAAAACACGGATGGATACTTCCAAAGAAAGCCACGGCTTTGAGCTCCAACTGGAGCTAATAATCTTTCTACAACTACGAAGGACAGCTGTGATATCCATATATTAAGGAAGAGGCTACTCATCATTTTACAACTTCACCATTTTTTCCAACTTCAAGTTAAATGGCAAATTTTATACAATTTTCATCCTGGATCATCCGATTGAAGTATTACGTTTTAACATCAGATTTCAAATATGAATCGAAAATCTATTCTATACAATGATAATGTATAATAAACTAATATTTCTTAAACAAACAATTATTTTCAGTTTAATCAATTTTTTTCCCTATTGTTGGAGTTTTTATTTTTATCACCACGTCTCACTACCCGTTTGAGTTATACGCTTATGTAATAATTACGCTAGTGGTTTTAGGGAGATTATATTTTTTGGAAGTGTACCCGCATTTGCGGGGAGGGAAAGTGGAAAACCACTAAGGAAAAAAATTCCAGAACACCCGAACTAAGCTCGAACTCGATCTCCCTGTCATCGACAGTCTAGTCTACTACGAGAGTAGCGCGTTAGACCACGCGGCCAACGAGACAGGTAGTTAGGATCTTCATTAACTTCATCCTCTCATTTCATAGAGACATGTAAAGATCCTCCACAGAAAGGATGTACTATTAGTACATTCGGATGTCCCCTGTACAACAGTACATTAGTACTGGATAGTATCTACACTACTGGGCTACGAGTTATGTAGCTCAGACACGCCAATGTTACTATTATTCTCTATGAATATAATATACTATTGTATTCTCCAAATTGAAAAATGACACCTAAACACCGGGAATCGAACCCGAGACCTTTGGCTCAGTACGCCAATATTCTTACCACTGAGCTATCCACAGAAGTTATCCCGATGTTCGGGGTCACACAAAATCTCTTCAATTGATTCTCGAGAGCAAGCGCAATTACGATTGTGTATTGAACGGAGTCGGGGTGGGGGGTGCAATATTGAAATATATTATAGGGGGAAGATGGGTGGGGTGAGTGTACCCCAGCTGTGCTATGCGAGGTTCCTATATCTGCTCTCAACGTACCCCCTCCTACTCCCCTACTAGCTCCCACGTGGCCATCAGCTGCGACCGAGGAACAGCTGGGGGCAGATGTGCTACGTTGCCAAATCTACAATGGTTAGTTTGGCGCTAAACCGGGTTTATTAGTATTTCACCCTTGTAATAATAGAATATACTCGTGTGACAATCGTGTGACAATCGTGTGTGTGTGACTCCCTTTATGACATTCAAACGAATTGATGGATCTCAATCCAAATTTAGAGCACGCGCAGTCACTCATCAGAACACACCCGGGGTGTTTGGATTTTGGACCTACTTTGGCACACCGTTTTGGGATCAAGGATGTTTAAAGTTAAAAAAAAACCAACCAAGCCTGGCAATATTAATTCATGTGTGTCATAAATTGATACGTGATTGTTTATTAGATCTGAATCATATCCAATTAAGTGAAAAATGACAACCTGGACATTGGTATCGAACCCTGGACCTTTGGCTTTAAGCACCAATGTTCTTACACTGAGCCATCCCGGTTTTTGTTATCAGAGTCATTTTTCACTGCCGGTAGTTATAGATGGCCTTGACTACGAGACTAACCAGGACAGAAAGACATTCAGGTTCTGTCCCCTGTGTGTAGACTATTAGCCGCACAGAGCGTTACCCAGGGTACACGACAGGAGGTTGTCAATACGTCGTACTCGTAATGAGATGATAGTTATTATGAAGTTGTGAAGGCGGTGAAAGTTTTACCCTAACTTAAGCCGAATATACCAACCACTGGCGACCGTTGGGATAATTCTCCTTGAGAGAGAAAAAAAACAACCAAAGTACCAGCAAGGAATCGAACCCGGGACTCCTAGGTTTGTAGCAAGAAGCACTGATCACTACTCCACGGGGACGGATATAGCTAATTATGATTGATTATGAATATAATAATAGTAATAATATTAATAATAATAATAATAGTGGTAGAAAATTGTATCATACAATTTATTTATTGTAACGTATTTCATATTGACCCCAGGATCCGACGTTCGTGGGTTCAAGCCCGGCAGGGGACGATGGATTTTACTTGGGCGAAACCCTTCCTTCACCTTAGACAAGACGTGTATTAATCACAACTTGTGAATGTGTGGAATGCCAGTCCTACCACCGTGGTTCGGATTCCACGTTAAACTGTAGGCCCTCCATTTCATCTCACAATCAGCCTACCATTACACATTAGCTTATGAGCGTATAACCCGAACGGGTAGTAAGACGCGGTGCTAATAATAATAATATTTGGGCGATATACATCGTAGCACAACTTCCTTTGGAGTGATAGTGAATTCGTCGGTCCCATGTCGATTGTGGTAGGTAAAATAACCTTGGAAGTTGTGTGAAAATACTTTTCCCGGTAAAAATTGGAAGGCCCCTTTGCTCTTGCTCATAGAAATTCTCGTGAGCTAATTTAATTAGTCGGTTCAAAAAGTGCACGTTAAATACCTAAAACAAATAAAATACATATTTCACATCGCGAAAGACTATTAAGTTATGTGACAATAATAACTATGTGATATTTAATCATACCAAAAAATGTTGATGGAAATTTACAATTATGAAGAGTTCGAACGCATTATGTATAATATATTAGACCTGTACAATAAATAAATACACTTGTGCCAGAATAATAGACAAAAAAAGGGGATTCCTGAAAAATATCCAGGCTTCACACATTCTGAGGTACTTAGAGCAGGTGGCAGTGCCTGAACAATTGCCACAGACAGCTTTGGTACATTATTATATGTCATATAACGTTTATAATATTATTATATTACATTCATAATAGAATTACTAGTCACTGTTCAGCGCTGTGATGAATTTAAAATAAGTCACTCTGCAAGAACCTTACAACCAAGGCCGTAGCCAGGGAGGGGTCTTGGGGGTTCAAACCCCCCGCGAAATTTTATGAACAAAATATATATGGCTTTATTTATGGTTCAAACAATATTAAAATTAAGATACAAATACAAATTAGGGGGATGTGTTAACATAAAAAGCACTTCAGAGAGCTTCTAGAGGTTTTAAATATTTAAAAAATTTCCTAGCCTTCGGCATTTTGGGGGTTATTTTACCATAAAAAAACTTCACAGAGCTTCAAAAAGTGTTTAATATTTAGAAATTTTCCAAGCCTTCAGCAGTTAGTGGGTTATTTTACCATCAAAAAAACCACTTCAGAGAGCTTCTAGAACTGTTTATCATTTAGAAATTTTTTTTCTAGCTTCCAGCAATTGTGGGATGGGCCCACCAAACCCCCCCTGAAATTATTGGCTGGCTACGGCCTTGCTTACAACGGTCGGTCAAATTGACCGTTCTTTGGTCTTCTAGATAAATGATGTTTCTTACAGCCACTTCTATTTATTTATGATATAATGTGTGAAGTTCTAATATCACGTAAAACACTATTTTATTAAAAGTCCCACGGTAACAATCATGGATGTTATGAGACATTGAATTCTTGTAGTGGTCTGATTGATGTTAGGGGCGAAGTACCCATAGATAAAAACTAAGGGGCATAGGATTTCTATGATTTTTTTTATCACCACGCCTTACTACCTGTTCAGGTTGTACGCATATATGATAATTATTCTAATGGGGTAGGGACGAGGAAGAAAGCATTTAAGAGATAATCCACCCGCGTTTACGTGGAAGGAGAGTGGTTGACCTTTTAGGTAAAATACCCTCATTAGACCAGACCAGGATTTAAACCCCGATCTCCCCATCATCATCATCATCATCATCATCATCAGGCCAGTCTAACACCAGAGTGACGCCTTAAGCCATTCGGCCACCGAAGAGGTTTAGACGAAATTATAAGAGTATTTTAAAAAATGGTTACTCAAGTTTTGGAGAAATTATTTATACCCAACATTTTTGGTTAAACCTTTGTTTCACCTTTTCTTCCTCAAACCGTAGACGTTACTCGTTCGGGACTCGAACCCCGGTCCGGTGAAAAGAGGGAAGAAACCCGTTTCGTTTGAGTGTCACCACACCGCACCTCTCCAAAAAGCCCTTTTGATGGTCCTCAGACCGCTTCAAACTCCCGCACCTGTCACAAACACGCCGCCACCCTATCAATTTGCCGGCTGCCTATGTTTTACTCCGCCATCCCCGAGCCGGTAGTTTAGATTACAAACCTGCCTTTCACATGCTTCACACTCTACAGGCTGACCGAAACAACTATACATGCTGATAGTGTACCTGGGGTACAAACCTGCCTTTCACATGCTTCACACTCTACAGCCTGACCGAAACAACTAGACATGGTGATAGTGTACCTGAGGTACAAACCTGCTTCACACTCTACAGCCTGACCGAAACAACTAGACAGGGTGATAGTGTACCTGAGGTACAAACCTGCTTCACACTCTACAGCCTGACCGAAACAACTAGACAGAGTGAGTTGGGCCGATAGGTTCACATGCCTGGTTTAGACCTAGGGGGAAACTTCTCTTCCTGGGCCTACTAAAATAATGCCAGACTTTCCAACTGACAGACTGAAAATATAATCATCATCTACATCATCACATCATCATCAACAACATCATCAGCATAATCATCAACAACATCATCATAATCAACAACATCATCACATCATCATCAACAACATAATCAACAACAACATCATCATAATCAACAACAACATCATAACATCATCATAATCAACAACATCACATCATCATAATCAACAACAACATCACCATAATCAACAACAACATCACCATAATCAACAACAACATCACCATAATCAACAACATCATAATCAACAACACCACCATCAACATCATCAACAACAGCAACATCATCATAATCAACAACATCATCACAATCAACAACATCATCAACAACATCATCAACATCATCATAACATCATCATAATCAACAACAACATCATCATCAACATCATCATAATCAACAACAACATCATCAACATCATCATAATCAACAACAACATCATCACATCATCATCAACATCATCAACATCATCATCATAATCATCAGTGATCGTCGCAACAAGAAGAATGTACAATAGTAAGTACACTGTAGTGTTCAGTACAAGTAATCATTACTTTATTTAATGTTGGTAATGATCTACTGTGAATAATTTATCAATAATTAAACTACCGTATATATGTATGTTACATGAATATCACGTTACATAATAGTTCGGTATTATCCGTGGTTTCACGTGGCCGCGGTAGTTCTAGGAACGTATTACCCGTGGATATGGAGGCCCTACTGTATATATTATATACTTCCTGCCATAGAAGAATAATTATGTTTACCACTTGATCCATAATACATCTTATCTAGCAGGATGGATCTGGTAACATTCCTCATATCACTGGGCCTACATTACCATTCATCACGCTTCTATGGCTGCATGGTCTAACACACTAAACTAGAAATAAACTACACTGCTGGTGATGGAGATATCGGGCTTTGATTCCGGTCGGGTGTACTGAGGGTGGTTTTCCAATTGGTTTTACACTATCCCTCCACGCAGGTGCGGGTACACTTCCTATGAACTCAATCTTTCTCATCCCTAACTCATTAGATTAATTAGTACATCAATGACACATTAGCACAGTCGGTAGCGTGTCTGTTTACTGAGATAAGGGTCCCGGGTTCAATTCTCGGCGTGGCCGAACTATGTATCATCGGTGAAATGTGGGTTTACCCTTTCACAATGATAAATTAACGGCTGGGGATTGGATGTTGTGCCTGTCCTAGTCTTAAGTTAGATTATAAGGCATATGAAGCTAGGACAGGCCTAGCATATGGACCCAGGCCACAAGCTGGAAACAGTACTGGATGTAAGTAAAGTACATCAGTGTACTAGACGATATGTATCCGCATTAGCTTGAAGGGAGAATGGGAAACCATCCAGAAAAAACAAAACAATACGACCGGCCGGGATTCAAGCCCTAATATTCGCCTCATAGGAAAACAATTTTAAGTCGAGACCAAAAGCAATTAAAGCAATTAGCGATTATTGGACGTTTATTTGAAATTGATTTTATATTTTCACTGAGCGTCAAATCCTCCATCATCTGAAAAGGTCAAATTAGTATAATTGACAAACATAATTATAGTAAGAAACAATCTGGGTTGCTGCTTCTTGGCCGAGGTGACAATTCGACAAATTAAAACTATTAATTTGATATGAATATTGTGATAGTCCCGGGAGTGCAAACACACATGTGTGGTCGTGTACTCAGGTGACGTCACACCTGCTGCACACACACACACACACACACACACACACGTGGAATAGTATTGTATTGATGACACAGTTGTAAGCCAAACACGCATTGGTATGGAGGGAGGGTGGGAAACAAGTAACTCCCAATGTATCCGGTTGGGGTTTCAATCCCGACCCAACTTGAGCTGGACGTTTAGTCCGTGTGCTCACCGGCAGATACTTTTATATGATGTAATGAGGTGGACTGGATATAACTAGCTCAAGATAGGGATAGGGTGCAATGAGGTGGACTGAATAGAACTAGCTCAAGATAGGGATAGGGTGTAATGAGGTGGACTGGATAGAACTAGCTCAAAATAAGGATAGGGTGTAATGAGATGGACTGTATAGAACTAGCTCAAAATAAGGATAGGGTGTAATGAGATGGACTGTATAGAACTAGCTCAAGATAGGGATAGGCTGTAATGAGGTGGACTGGATAGAACTAACTCAAGATAGAGATAAAATGTAATGAGGTGGACTGGACAAAACTAGCTCTGCAATATTTACATTTTTTTTGTTATTTTTATGAAAAAAATCAAAATAGTATATTGTGTATTTGGCTGCCATCTGCTATTAACAACTTTAATCATAAATATCCGAGTTAACAGATAAAAATGATAAAACGTATATTTACTCTCATTCCCTTTTCAACATCTTTCTTTTCATTTTGTTCTGTTCAATAAACTCGTGAAAAAATATAATGATTCTTTTCAATGGTTTTAGATACAACTAAATTCTATTTTTTTGTAAATTTTTAAGAAATTTTGTTTTGCGCAAATTGGCTCTTGGAACTCATATAATTAGCTCAAAGTTAAGTTCAGATGCTCTAAAATTCCCCCCACAAAGTTAAATTCCTGAAATTTCCTCTCGAGGAGGGGGGGAGCGGGAGTGACCCTCTCCTCCCCAGCAGATAGGACTCCAATCCACTCCCTAATTTGAAAACCAACATGGGTGCCCTTGGGCACTCAGGAATATGTTGCTCCAAGAACAAAGACTATTGTGGATATTTTGAAATCGTACCATTTTCCTAAAAGTCGATCATAGATAAACAATTATTACGTGTAGATTTTAAATGGCCGAGCGTATTGAGGTACTGCTTTAACTTGACTATTTGACGTTTCATCTGCCCATCGGGATGTTTGTTCCACGATAACCATCAATTGCGTTGACCGATTTTAACGAAATTTGGTAGATACATTCTTTGAGCCTAGGCCGAGTGGTCTATGTACATTTTTTCAATCGGGCTATATACGTTTTAATATGGCGGCCTCTCAAAATATTTTTTCGTGTAATAGCTCAACTCAATCAATCGAGTACCTAAGGCGTATTAAAAACTACAACATCTATTTCTAGATTGACGTCTTAAACCGCGTAAACAACGGTTATTATCTGTGAATGTGAGGGTGAAGGACATTTCTCGCCGACAGTTTGGCACAACGTGCCGGTCCACGTGAGACTGTCACTTGTTTTGGTCGAGACACGGGCAGTTAGATCGATATTGTTTGTTGTTGATAAACAAGACATTGTCAGGTGAGGGACGGAGACCAGGATGGACAGACCCCTTAGTTCACTTGGCAGCGTGTCTGAGGGTACCGGGTTCAATTCACGGCAGGGCCGAAAGATACAGACGGGTCTGTTGATGACACAGAGATCAGGGTTCAAATCCCGGTCTGGTCTACTCAGGGTGACTTTTCCTCAAATGGTCTCCCTCCCATGCAAGGGTGGGCAGATTACCTCTAAAATTCTACCTTACTCCTCCCTTACCCCATTAGAATAATTATCATAATATATGCGTGTAGCGTGAACAGGGGGCTGGTTGTTGTGTCTGTTCTGGATTTAAGTTATTTAAAAAGTCTGTGTGCTGATATAATCAGTCGGCTCAGAAAGTGCACGTTTAGTAACTAAAAACAAGTACTCGTCTCACTCAGACTATCTGCATATTTACACTAATAGGATAGGGGTGACCAAAGTAGAATTTATATCGTACTATCAATCCCGCACGGCGTTGCCCGTGACCCACTGTGGTATAAGAATTATATAAGGCCCCCCCCCCCTCCAACCCACCCATGGTGCCCGATTTGCCATGAAACGTAATTCTAAACCAGATTAACAATATTTTCTTCAAAAATTTGTTAAAAATATCCTAATTAAAAAGCTAATTAAAAATTTAAAAATCCTGCTTCGAGATGCATTCGGACCCCCTTCCGTCCACGTATATTCAAAACTTCAGATTTCTGCGTGCCGTAGATTTGGCTGGACATCGCACACAAACACTTCCTTTTATTATTATAAATGAAGCCACATTTGCGTGGAAAGAGAGAGAGGAAAATATGTTTGGAAAATAAAACACCTAAGTACACCCTGTCGGTATTCGAAAGCTGACCTGCTCGTGACTGAAAACAACAAGACTAGATGTGACTGACGCCTTTAACCGAGTGTCCACCAATATCTTTACCTAAGTTGTTGAGTGTCACCAGGACGAGATTCGAACCTCGACATTATGATGGATCTTGACACCCACTCCCCCCTCTCTATTGATCTAGAGGTCCGGAGTTCGATTCCTGGTGTGGTACCATACCTATTTTTTGTTACGAGAGGGGAACTCTTCTTATGATCACCATGATTTGGTTTCTTTTAGCACCGCGTCTTACTACCCGTCCGGGTTATATGCTTATGTACTAACTACACTAATGGTTTTAGGGAATGGGTAGGTTATATTTAGAGGAAGTGTGACAAAATTATTGTGGAGGAAGAGTGGAAAACCATTTTGTGAAGAAACCAAATGTACATACATAGAAAGACCCGCCTTGGTGGCGTGGTTAGCTAACGTGCTAATTTCTTGTTGAGCTAGATTGCCGAGGACGGGGAGATCGAGGTTCGAATCTCGCTCAGGTGAACTGGGTGCGGTTTTCCACAATGGTTTTCCACTCTTCATACACGCAAATTCGAGTTCATTTCCTCTAGATTCAACTTTCCCAATTCTCAACCCATTAGCGTAATTAGTACTTAGGTGTATAATCTGAACGGGTAGTAATACGCGGTGCTAAGTATAGAAAGAGAGAAAAGTGGCGCTTTTTCTTCAATTGTTGGAACTAAAGTTACTAAATTGTCCAAATAAATAATTGCGAGTCGATATAAACCTAATTTAAAAATAGTGGAGATGATAATAAAAATATAGTTCAACTGCTGCAGTAGAGAACTACCAGAGAACTGGCTAATACGGCCGAAAATTAAATAAATAAATGAATGAAAATGTGATTTTGATTTTAGCCTATATTATTATTAGCACCGCGTCTTACTACCCGTTCGGGTTATACGCTCTTAAGCTAATGTGTAACGGTAGGGTGATTGTGAGATGAAATGGAGGGCGTACAGTTTAACGTGGGATCCGAACCACGGGGGTAGTCCTGGCATTCCACACATTCACAAGTTGTGATTAATACACGTCTTGTCAGAGGTGAAGGAAGGGTTTGGCAATCAGATAAATCTGTGCCGGGACCAAGGATTGAACCCCGGACCCCCAGCACAGAAGTCNGGTAGTCCTGGCATTCCACACATTCACAAGTTGTGATTAATACACGTCTTGTCAGAGGTGAAGGAAGGGTTTGGCAATCAGATAAATCTGTGCCGGGACCAAGGATTGAACCCCGGACCCCCAGCACAGAAGTCACATGAGTAACTCAGCAGGGGAGGATGGGGGAGTGTAAATACAATATATTAGTCCCGATCACCGACTAATTATTTTCTCCCTCAACAAAGGAGGACAGAAGTTTCGGTGGAGCTATGTCATATTTTGGCCGCGTGTGTTGGTAAAACTTGAGCTTATTGTAGTGGGTGATTTTTCAACTGCCACACGCAGACTTTGAGGACTTCATTCATTCAGGGCGCTCTGGCGGCAGCTTCTTGTACCATATCAATACATCTCGCAGTCAGAAACAGCAGGCGAGCTCAACTACCTCTCTCTCTCTCTCTTTCTCTTTGGCAAGCAGTGCTACCAATACCGACTGGAGTAATTACCACACACGATCACCAACATGACCCTTCTCACTCCTACGAAATAAAATAATAATAATAAAAAAACCTCTAAATTCATGTGCTGAGAGTTTGTCTATGCGCGGGAGTAAGGCCGGACTGTCAAATGGGGTGATTGACAGCTACAGGGGATATTTTATGAAAGTTGTTCTACTCCCAACACAATGAGAAAACAATGGACGACGCTTAGAACACGGGTGGTAGTGAGTGCAGCAAATTGATGATTCAGAGACGTCATCAGTTTGAACTTTGAAGAGTCGTGATGCTACCCACAATGCTGGTAAAGTAAGTTTCGGGCGTTAGTCTCGCAGAAGAATAGATTGCCGGTGACGTGGAGGTCGATATTCGAATCTTACCTCGGACGGTATAGTTTGCCCCGTGCGATTAATCACCATGATTTCCTCATTACTCTCCACACTAATACGAGTGCACTTCCTTTAGGCTAAAAGCTCCATCGGTGACCGCATGGTTTAAAGCGTCACTCTCGCAATATATTGAATTACTGATGGTGAGGATATCGGGGTTCGAATTCTGTTCAGGTGTACTGAGAGAGTTTTCTAAAAATGTTTTCCCACTCTTTCTTTACACACATGTGGGTACAAATAATCTAAACTCTACCTTACTCATCCCTATTCATTTAGTGTGGTTAGCCTGAACGGGTAGTAAGATGCGCCGCAAAATAAAAAAGATAAGTCTTTAATAGTTATACCGTTGAACGAATAGGTTGGTCTGGTTCAAAACAAATAGCACCAATATAAACTTTTACTTTTGATGATTTAATAAACGTCTGGCCATCTTGCCGTTTACAATGTTTCATCCAACTGTTTAGTGTGATAAACGTCTGGCCATCTTGACGTTTACAATGTTTCATCCAACTGTTTA
>CABFWB010008239.1:0-19177 GCA_902151455.1 Timema bartmani
TAATAATAATAATAATAATAATAATAATAATAATAATAATAATAATAATAATAATAATAATAATAATAATAATAATGGAGGAAAGAAGTGGGAGATCTCGGCTAGTTTTAAATTATATTTACCTGGAAAGTTGCTAAAAGACCAATCGGGACACAGTGTTCAAATGGGAGCTGTTAGTAATGGTTCACACTGTTGTATACTGATAGTAATTTGCTGTGAATACAATTTTAATGGTGTAAAAATGGGAGAAATAATACTGATAATGTACTGTACATAAAAAAAGCGTTCTGAATATTTTGAATACTAAAAAAATACAAGTAGCTCAAAAGAAAGAAAACCTATTTTATCGTATTTAAGATATTACTATAGAAAAATAAAACATTTTACTCTTTGTTATGCTAAGTATAAGTGTATTAGTATAATATCAGAGAGTAAATAATAAAGAAAGATGCTAAGAGAAAATGCACAAGTGTTTGGTTGGTTAGAGAAAGCGAAACAAAAATTGATCAAACTCACACCGGTGATCACAAGGACCAAAAGTGCCAGTCTCGTATTTTCGTTTTTTCCGATGATGAGGGGATGGGGTTTGAACCCCAACGGGTGTATATAGGTGGCTCATTCAAAATTGTTTCCCACTTTCCCTTCACACAAATGCCGTGTAAACTTTGTCTAAATTATACTTTTCTCATCCCTATCTCATTAGTGGAACGTGGTGGCTACATGCAGGTAAAACCGTAAAAAAAACCTATAAAAGTCAGGGGTGGCAGGATATTGTCCTGGAATTTAATTAAAATCAACAAAAAATTAGGGAATTTAAATACGTGATCTAAAAAAAATTAACTTCTCACCCAAACACTAAAACCAAATTGAGAGACTTGTTCTCGTATGTTTACACAATGCATTGTCTAGTATTTGTTTTTTATGCCACATTTGCAGTGTCACAAATAATAACACCTAACACATATGATACTGAAAAAACACTAATAAAATAGTGGTGTTTTAAATCTGAAAAATTTTGTTTTAACAATGGTAATCAATGGGGTAATCAATCAATGTAATAAACTTGAAAATTAAAATTTACCGAGGTGAATACAAGGAAAAAGTTGTGCCGGTAAAATTCTTCTTTGAAAAACCTTGAAAATAATTAAATTTTATAACTACGCTAAGGATTTGTAGATACATTATGTAAATACATGGATATTTGACTAACCTTAAACTGTAGAGCTTGTAAATAATCTACACACAAGCAATTCATTGCTAGGTTAGCCGGGGCAACGCCAGCTAGGCTTACTTCTTCTCAGTTAAATTAATATAATCAATAAGGTAAGGCATATTAAAAAATATTTTAATGTAATAGACGCTGACATTATTTCTTTGTTTCAAGAATAGTGATTAATGTGAAAATATTTTTTAATTATTAGCTTCTACCTGAGATAATAACTTTAATAATTTCCAATTAAAAATTTTATATCTTATCTAAATAATTTTGTTAGTATTTCAACCAAAATAATTATCTTGCCTAAAGAAAATATAAGTACAAGTTTTATAGATTTAAGAGCAACTGCTTCTCAATTTTTAAATAAAATTAATTAAACAAAAATTCATATTTTATAAGTTAGAGTTTAGATTAAGGGAATGAAGTTTTCAATGTAAATTAAAGCGCTACACATCAGTTAACAGGTTAAATGTAAAGCGATATTTCAGTAGTACAAATAAATCTCAAAGGCTAAATACATAAAGGAAAATAATTATACGCGTTTAGTTACAAATAATTTTTGTTTTATTGAGATAGCATTGTGACGTCCCCCAATCATCTTTTTAGCATGGCAGGAATGATAAAATATATTTTATATGCATTTTATATTAATTTGGATGAAGATGATAATAATTTTTCTGTCACTTTGCCTAAGTCAATATAAGCTACTTTTCAGGATAAACAATGTGTAGATAAATACATATAGACAACTGCACAAAGAAAACAATGTCATGTTTTTGATATCAAGATGAAATTCTTACAAATCAAAATTTTATAGACCTGTTCAGTATATCTGTTATCTCTTTTAGAAAATACTAGCAGTTTTACCAGTTCTTCCCACGGGTAAGTCACATGAAACTATATCAAATTATTAAGGTCAACATCCAGCTGCCATTATTTTGATAGCTCCTCTGTGTAAAATCCTGAGATAGCTATGGATATCAAAAACTAATTATGGCTATTAATAAATCTCAAAAATATTAGAGAGTAAATATTATTGAGTCCACAAACTGAGTGCACAAACGAACGAAACCCAATGACAGCGCAATATTTACCTAAGCATTATCGTAATATAAGTTAAACGAAATGATATATATTGTTACAGAAACATGTTGGTAAGAAAGACCATCACATTTTACCAAAAACCATAAATAAAATATACATTGTTATAGAAATATATTAAATTTTGATAATCATTATTTTCCAAAGAAATAATGGTCCTCAAGCATGATGACTTCAGACATGGAAAACAAGAAAAACCTAGAAAAGGAATTTCATAATAAAAGTATTGTAGCCACCCTGCCAGGTATTTCACCAGAATTTGTTTATTTTAATTGCTACGTTGCTCCTATATATATGGGTGCTAATTTATCCTTCAATGTTTAGCTATATGTTCGCAATACTAATGGATCAACTTTATGTTAATCTTAAGTTTTTGTATACATTTATTTTTAAACATTTTTCGTCTGCCTTTACAAAGTTAAAGTTTTCCACAATTTCAAGAAGTTTTTTTATTAATTTAGGTAATTTTTAGGTCCCCTCATTTCCCAACATTTGATTTATAAATTCAAAACTTTCCAACCTCTATGGCTATATGGGGCGGTCTTTTTATCGGGTTGGAGATTTTAAATTTTCTTCCATACCAAAAATAAATTTTTCTAATTCTTTTGGAAATATTTCAATTTACTTCTCCCCCCCTTCCCCCGCTCTTTCAATTCTCAGATTTCCGATTGAAAATTTTAAGAATTATTTGGTTATTTTATACGGTTATTTTAGGTGCGTACCAAATTTCAATTCAACAACATCAAAAATAGGGCTCTATATTAGTTGTGTAAATGTTAAGTGGTTTTATTTCTTGGTCTTCATTCCATATGTTTAGATTTAATTCAGTTATTGGGGAAGGTCTATAGACTTACATGCCAAATTTTAATTTAGCTTTTGAAATTTTAAGGGGATCTGCTCTCCCCATTATCCGTTGCTTCATTTTGAAATTTAAAAATTCATTTCTTTATACAGTTTGTGGTGGTCCTTTTAACCATCTAATACTGCGAAAAGTAGTTTATTATTACAGTTTTAGAAATTTTAACCCTCACCACCACTCTATCCCCTCATTTAAATAACTCCCACATAGAAATTTCAAATTTTAAGACTTATTTGTTTAGCTAGAATTGTACGTCTACCTGCCCGCCAAGTTTAATTTTTCTACCGCATCTAAAAGTTTTTTATAATCTCTCTCTCTTCCCCCCCTCCCCCCTCTTATTTCCTGAAGTCCCATTTAAACTTTAAAAATTTTCAGACTTATATAGTTATTTGTATTGGGATCCTTACCAACCTGCTGAATTTCAGTTTTCTACTCCATCAATAAGTATTTGTTTCTAATAATTTTGTAAATTTTGAAACTCCCAAACACCATTTTTACAACTCAATTCGAGAAGTTTCAAATTCTAAGATTCATTTGGTTATTTGGAGCTTTCTCTCTACCTGTCAGACTTTTATACCTTATCAAAAATGTTTTTTCTAGCTATAGCTACCCTCATCCTAATTACCTAGAATTCCATTTTTAAATTTAACATTTCCAGATTCGTATGTTTATTAGGAGTGGTCCTTATACCTTCCAATAAATTTCAGTTCTTTACCCAATAGATAAGTAGTTGAATGTATTCGTTTTGGAAAGTTGAGCCCCACCACATTAATTCAACTTCTATTTAGAAATCTCAAAATTTAAGATTTATTTGGTTATTTGATTATCTTGAAGTCTACTTATACCTGCTTGCCAAATTTAAATTTTCTATACCCCACATTTCCCCTATTTCCTGGAGTCCCATTTAAAATGTAAAATGTTCAGGCTCTTGTTATTTGGGCAATTTCATTTACTTTATTTCAAAATTTCAATTTTTCTACCATATTGGGAACTAGATATTTCTATTGATTTTTGAAAATATAAACATAAACCCCCATTTTTCTAACTAAAATTTGGATATTTAAATTTTTAGGACTTATTTGTTAATAAATTATCTGAAGCTGTCCTTCAACCTGACTGCTAAATTTAAATTTTCTACCACACCTATTTTTTTCTGTTTATAAACCCCTACCCTATTTACCGGGGAACCGCTTAAAAATTTTAAATGCTCAGACTTTTATAATTATTTGGAGTTTTCCTTTTAGGTGCTTAACAAATTTAAATTTTCTACCGCACTGATAAGTAGTTATTTATATTAGTTTAGAAAGCTTTTAATGTTCTACCCCTTTTCTTCAACACACCCGGGACCCACCGTGTCAGTGCCGTACACAAATTAGTATCATGTTCGTATTGTGTTACCTGAAAACCCCCCAGATATAAAACTTCAACGAGATCAGAGGACATAAGATTTACCCCCCTTTTCTGCCCCTTTCGCCCCCTTAGGAAATGAAATTTGAAACACCCTTACCCAATTTTAGAAAGAAACCATAATTTTAAATTTCAAAGCTCTATGTCTGCTGGTTCAAAAGATACATTTGTGATTTTGAAAACTTTCAACCTTCACTTTTTCATCCCTTGAGGGTTGAATTGGGAAAAATCCCATTTTATGTATTTCCTTGAGCCTAAAAAGAAACTCCCCCAAAAATTTCAAATTTCCAGGCCCATGGATTGGGAGAAATAGGGTGATGAATGAGTGAGTCACTCGGTGAGTGGTTTTTGCATTTATGTATATTATAGATAAATTTGTATGCGAGCAGAAAAATAAATTTGACAAATTGGGCTCAATTTATTCACGCACATTATTTAGAATGCACAGAAATGTGATACTCATTGTTTGAAATTCGGGGCCAAATATAACGTCAAGATCCATCATTATCTCCAAGGCAAAAAGTATTTACTATTACAATAGTATCTCTATACAAGAAAAAAAAAGAACATTTAATTTTTTTATGTAGGAAGGCAAAAAGTATTTTTTTTTAAATGAAAGAGAAATGGGTCTTCAGGTAAAATATTTAGTTCACTTTGACTTCCAACACCCCCTCCCCGCACAAATAATCCTCAATCCTCCCTCTACCAGCTATGCACTAGCCTAGAGGGCTGGAGAGCTTTCAGAGCAATAAATACCTAACCACCAGTTCTAACTTTGCTTCAAATATAAATTTCAAATCTTTTCACAGGTAAGACATTCCACTGACCTTCAGCTTGTGCACCTCCCTCTGCAGACGGTGCACCTCTTGCTCCCTAGCCTTGAGTTCCCTCCTCAAGGTCAACACCTCGGTCTCCAGACAGTCCGCCTTGCTCTCCCAGTCCTGCGCCTCCCTCTTGAGTTGCGGCACCAGGTTCTTGAGGTACTCGTAGCTCTCATTGGTCACCGCTATCCCCAAACTGTTCAGTTGAGGAGGAGGAGGCTGAGGTGGGGGCTGTGGCTGGCTGCGTTTGCTCAGGGCGAAGCTCGTAGCGCCGTTACCCATCTCGTCGAGGTACCTACAATTTATAGATAATTATTATCTAAGCTCCGTTAGTAAACTAAAGGAGAGCAAGGAATCTGTACTATTATTGATAAGAAAGCTTTTGATAAGCTAAAATAATTTGTTTGACAAATGTGTCCTTAAAGAGCATTCACAAGATGGACTTTTGGATTTAAGCAAGTCTAATCTACCAATTGAATTACCCAGCCTCTTTAGACTCAAATCACACACTATTTAGGACTCTAAAAACTTATTTGTACTGACCTTGACTAAAAGAGAGACCCCGTGCATGATAGAGTCAAATTACATTAAAATCTACCGATATCTTTCTAGGAAAAAATTATACATTTTAGCTTTGTTTGGTAAATAAATAGTTTTTTATGTCCTTGCGTTCATATTTATAAATTGTGTTGTTAATGATTAAGGTATTTACACTACCATTATTAATATATTATAATATATACACTAAACCATTTAGACGATAGATAATTGCGCGTGCCACAAGAATATATTTGAAAATTAATTAAGATTTTGTGTTCGTTCCACTTGTTTAGTACTTTTAATATATAGACCTATATATTATATATAATATATACATAAATATATTAAGAATCAAGAGCCATGTTGAGGGTATTGACTGGTAAGCCCGACGCACGTAAAGAGCTCGTAACTAAACACATCATACTGTGAAAAGTATTGGTGTTAGAGGCATGAGTCTATATCAAAGAAAAAAACGTTTACACAGAGTGAAAATATGTCTGCAATAAAAACCTCATTATAGTTATTTCATTATAAAACAGTTTTTTCAAGGCAAACCAATTGGAATATGGGAATTTTAATATTATCCTCATGTCTTTTAAGGTTTTCATAACAAATTCTGAAAAAAAACTACTGTGATGGTCCAAGTAGTTTACTAGAAACGGTGAGCTATGTTTTAGGACTTTCGAGTATTTGATCACGGTAAACATGATGCCGCTCAAATTTACCCAACAAGAACTTAAAAATGTGGCCGTCTTGCGCGCTCGTGTCGTGAAATCAAAATATATATAGTCTGCACTTTGAACGGCGCTTGTACCCCTTGGTCACGCGCTCGTTCGTTGCAGTAAATAAAGCAATCTTGATATGAATATTTCTTGGTAAGTACCTTCAATAAATTGAACTATAATAGATATATACTTAGTAAGTAATTTGAATGAAGTCAAAGTTAACGTTTTGATCGTAGGCAAGTGCAAGAACAAATGGCTATTATTATACATAGCCTTTCAGGAATTATGAGCAAAAAAAAAAAATTGATTTATCATATGATACATTTATTCATTGTGCCAATACTTTAATTTTTATTATATCTAGTATTATGAAAAGTATTATCTATATTATATATGTATTACTAAGGTATTTTATATATATTATACTATCGTAGCAATATTTTATTTATATTATATATATATATATATGTATATTATGTATAGTATATTAATAATAAAAAGTATTGTATATTTATATATATCATATATAGGCCTATACAAATTATAAAGTATTGGCACAATGAATAAATGTTTCTTATTTCATAATTCCTGAAAGGCTATGTAGAATAATATATTTTTTCTCTGCACTTGGTTACAATCTATTATATATATATAATATATATATATATATATATATATTTTAACAGTCAAAATAAAGAAGGATCATGTGTACACTGTACATACAGTGTATTATATATGTATAGTACATATATACTATATATGTATAGTTCATCCGTGACTTCTTGAACCGATTTTATTGTCGTCAAAATTATCTACACATAATTTACGTTAATCGGTGGATGTATGGACGCTATTATCTCAGGCTTATCGATGTCATCATAAAATAAATGTTTGATCTGTCCAATAAAAAACCTAAGATGTATATTTACGCAGAAATCTCAGAAAAAGTCCTAACTGTCGTTGGGTTTCACTTAACACCTGATAATTGTACAAACAAGTAATGGTGGCTTAGTCTATTTTTCCCCTGGGTAAGACTGGTTGCTCTGTTTGTGGTGTCAGCTTTGAGAGCTCTTATAGTATTGTTTGAATAGCCCAGCCACGCACCGGTGGGCACGTGGACCAAGGCGTTACTTTCGTATCGTCCAGATTTGATGGTCGTGCTCAAATTCCAGCCGAGTGTACCGAAGCTACATTTTCCTAAATGGTTAATTAGAATGCGGGTATTTTTACTTTATAGACCAATTATAACTTTCTATTTCCTGCCTCATTAATGTACAGGGCTGGATTTATGGCGGTCAGGGGCCTCGGGGCTATATATAAATAAAAGAGAAGCTCCAATATGAAACAAATACAAAAATTTTTTTTTACCAAATTAACCGTCAAAAGCTCAATTTTCTTCTTCATCTATCTTCTATTTATCTATCTATCTATCTATCTATCTATCTATCTATCTATCTATCAATATTTCTATCTTATTCTATATTAATAAAAAATAAAGAGTTTGTGTATCTATATGGCATGAGTATTTCCCAATATCTACCGCACGCAGAGGTCTGAAATTTAAAATTTAATAGCCCCTGTGTACGAACAATGTATACCTTAAAACTAGAATTTTAAAATTTGGATTTGATTTTCTTAAAAATAATTAAAAATTGGGTCGGAAGAAATAAAATGAAGAGATTTCTTTTTCTGTCTCTTTAAAGGAAAGAAAAGTTTTGTCATTGTATTACGTGGTTACCCAAGACAACTCCGGGTACTTCTGCTAGTGTTAAACATATTATTTAAATAAGGAAAAATTGTCATCCCAATACATTTTATTTATAATTAGATATTGTAACCAGTAGATTCACTGCGATCCAGGGGTTTTGTTTATGTTTGTCGAATGCGCCATTAATAATTGAGTAATATTATTATCAGAAATAAATACAAATTGATATAGTAAGTTAAGATTTGTTATGGATATCTTTCCATGACCGCAATTTATAGTCAAAATATAGTTTGTCTTTAAATTACAGCAGTTTGTTGAGTCCCTGTCGGCCTGATAATGTAAGTATACCGATAGCCCGGACGGACAGTAGAACGAGCAGCAATAGACTACATATTTAACTGTTAATTCTGTACGTAACCTCAGGTTAACGAACCAATCTCACTCGATGCAGAAAACTCATAAGATCTATAAGTAGGCCCACATAGTGGACTTACCTGAGGCCAGCAAAAATCTCTCGACCGCTAAATTAAATTGGAGAGCGCACAAGTGGTCTTGGTCCAAACTTATACCCGAGTGCCTCATTCCTTAGTGATGTTTCTAAACTATAGTAAGATTTTGCTAGGAAAATTTTTTTAGAAAATACAAACATCAATATTTTTTTGGTGGTAAACGTAACGTTTTATCAATTTACTGTTGTTATTTTCTATGTGTTTATAATTTATTTTATCAAAAGTGACAGCTGCATATCATATTACTTGACATATGAAAGTAGACATAGTAAAGTTTTTAACTTCCAGATAAGGTTCTCACTATAAAAATTGTAATTTTACCTTGAGCCAGAATAGGCTTGAAACCTATCGGTTGGGTTAAACAGAAATACAGAAACATTTTTGATTTACGGGGGTGATTTTTTTTTGGGGGGGGTGGTGAGGAGGGAGTAGGATAAGTAAAATATACCAGTTTGAAATTTACTCGGGCACGGGCAGATTTGGGCGGGCATTTCATTTTGCAAACAACTTTGTCACAGGCCTATCAAATTTCAAANGGTGAGGAGGGAGTAGGATAAGTAAAATATACCAGTTTGAAATTTACTCGGGCACGGGCAGATTTGGGCGGGCATTTCATTTTGCAAACAACTTTGTCACAGGCCTATCAAATTTCAAATTATAAGTTCAACAGTCTACTTTAATTAAAAAAAGGTAGAAATAACTTTGTCACAGGCCTATTAAATTTCAAATTACAAGTTAAAAGAGTCACAAAATACAAAATGACCGTTACCTATTTTATGTTCATTTGATGCGTACTTTTCTATTTATATCGTAACAAATCTGGTTATTAATAATAAATTTAAGAAATGTAAAGAAAACTAATTTACATTAAGTTTTTGCAAGCATCGGGCCTAAAAATCTCAATCTGTAAATGTTGAATTTGTTATGTTGCTGACATTAACAGAGATAATTAAATCGTAGGAATCTGGATTTCGCTATGTTGTAGACTTGTAGCCTGTGAAAAACGCTTATACCTATCAAGTTTTTGAGATGCCCGATCGAAATACGGGCATAAAAAAGACTCTCCCGACATTCCGGGATTTTTAGATTCCTGATTTATTGCTCGAAATTTCGGGTGCCCGACCACCTCTATATTTAATGCGCACTTTCTGAACCGACCGTTTATATAAGCACACGAGAATTTATATGAGCGTGAGCAAAAGGGCCTATGAATTTTGCCAGGAAAGGTATTTTCACACACCTTACAGGGTTCTTTTACATGTCACAATCGACATGGAACCGGCGACTTTACTTCCCCTCCGAAGGAAGTTGTGCTACGGATTTTTATCACGCAAGAAAAATTCGTCAACCCCAACTGGGTTTGAACCCATGAAAATCGGGCCTCTAGGCGAACACTTTACCCCCAAGACAACCAGGTCAACCACTCATTATAATTATGGGTGTTTTCTCATACTTAAAATAGATCAATTTTTACAGAGTTTGCAAAAAAAATATATAATCTAGTTTATTATAAATATTATTCAAATTCTTTGAACCATATAAACCATTTTATAATTTTATTTAGTATCAATAAAAATGTTTTTTAAGAAAGTAAAAATAAAGTATTAGGTACTACAGAACACATTTTGGAAGAACAAATGAATTATGGTAGCAGACAAGGTTCTAGTCCATGGTCATGGTTGATTTAAAATAGCTCTGATTTTTGTCTTTATTCAACTGGAAATTTCTTTTAGCCATGTTTTGCAGTAGTGAT
This sequence comes from Timema bartmani, assembly GCA_902151455.1. Taxonomy (NCBI): domain Eukaryota; kingdom Metazoa; phylum Arthropoda; class Insecta; order Phasmatodea; family Timematidae; genus Timema; species Timema bartmani. Next base: position 10,640 of record CABFWB010008239.1, read on the forward strand.
ATAAGGCGTCAGGTTCAAAAAACAGAATAAATTGCCAGTGATGGTAGAGTGAGGCTTGTTTGGGCGTACCGGAGATGGTTTCCCCCATGGATTTATCATCCCCACCCTACACTAATTTGGGTAGTTTTCTTTAAACTACCTTCCCAATACCCACCCACCTTATCAAATTGATAATTGACCGAGCGAAATTTGGCATTTCGTCTTTTTATCGATCCAGGTATTTGTTACGCGATAATTGTCAAGTATATTGGACGTATTTTTTATTTATTTTCTTATATATTGCTACAGTCACGTCTTAAACCACGTGAACAAAGATAATAAAATAATGTACGTTTGAATGTAGTATTAATTTGGTTTTTTGTCTAAATTAATCATCAAGGAAAAAATTAGATTCATTTAAAATCCAAGGAGAAATTATAGGAGATATTTCAACTTGAAATCCAGAGAGAAATGTTAAGGCTGTAATAACGATAGTAATATGGAGTGCAAATAACCTGAACAGCTAGTAAGACACGGTGTTAAAAAAAATAGAGGAAAGAAGGTCTACTGTTAACAGAACCTACCTATTAAGCAAACAGAGTGTTTGGAAATTCATAGCCCAAACTGCACATATAGCTTGTTTGAACCAAAAGTAATACAAAATCCCTATAAACCTACATCCGGAAAGCTATGCTAATATAATTAAATTGTGTTCAAATTATCGGCGTACAGCACCGGGAGAGCAAAGATGTTCAAGAATGCGTGTACAACAGGTTACATAGGAGTTAGGCGCATGGCACTACACATCTCGACATATTGGAGCACGGCAGCAGAACATACCACAATTAATAGTAAACAACACTCCAGTCGATCTAGAAATGGGAATACTTTCTGAGGGTCATCATTAACGGTCCTACATCACAGATAATGCTTGTCATTATTACATGTACAGTACCACGCGCCTAACTCCTATGCAACTTGTTATATACGCATGCTTGTACAGCTTTGCTATCCCGGCACTAAACTGCGAAACTGTGAGCACAATTTAATGGTATTAGCACAGGTTTCCGGATGTAAGTGTATATGGATTTGGTATTAGTTTTGGTTCAAACAAGCTATGTGTGAAGTTTGAGCCATGAGTTTCTGAACACCTGTATATATAAAAAAATTTTAACGCAATAGCATCAAAGCTTATTTCTATAAATTAGAACCATCCTGATTTCTGTATGTATGTATTGGATTATTGTGAAGGGCTGTGAGACGTGCGTGCTTCTATTCTGTTGTCAGACCGATCCTTTCAGTGCCTCAACAGCACGAACTGGCGTATCGCTGATTATGTCTGGTAGATGCTGGTAGTCCCAATCTGGTGAAAACCATCCTTAGGGCTCCTGGTAAACTCTAGTGAGATTGATCGAAAATGATGCAATCATGTGAAACTACAATCTAATTTCGATTTTAAACATCGATAAAAAAATAGAGGAAAGAAGGTCTACTGTTAACAGAACCTACCTATTAAGCAAACAGAGTGTTTGGAAATTCATAGCCCAAACTGCACATATAGCTTGTTTGAACCAAAAGTAATACAAAATCCCTATAAACCTACATCCGGAAAGCTATGCTAATATAATTAAATTGTGTTCAAATTATCGGCGTACAGCACCGGGAGAGCAAAGATGTTCAAGAATGCGTGTACAACAGGTTACATAGGAGTTAGGCGCATGGCACTACACATCTCGACATATTGGAGCACGGCAGCAGAACATACCACAATTAATAGTAAACAACACTCCAGTCGATCTAGAAATGGGAATACTTTCTGAGGGTCATCATTAACGGTCCTACATCACAGATAATGCTTGTCATTATTACATGTACAGTACCACGCGCCTAACTCCTATGCAACTTGTTATATACGCATGCTTGTACAGCTTTGCTATCCCGGCACTAAACTGCGAAACTGTGAGCACAATTTAATGGTATTAGCACAGGTTTCCGGATGTAAGTGTATATGGATTTGGTATTAGTTTTGGTTCAAACAAGCTATGTGTGAAGTTTGAGCCATGAGTTTCTGAACACCTGTATATATAAAAAAATTTTAACGCAATAGCATCAAAGCTTATTTCTATAAATTAGAACCATCCTGATTTCTGTATGTATGTATTGGATTATTGTGAAGGGCTGTGAGACGTGCGTGCTTCTATTCTGTTGTCAGACCGATCCTTTCAGTGCCTCAACAGCACGAACTGGCGTATCGCTGATTATGTCTGGTAGATGCTGGTAGTCCCAATCTGGTGAAAACCATCCTTAGGGCTCCTGGTAAACTCTAGTGAGATTGATCGAAAATGATGCAATCATGTGAAACTACAATCTAATTTCGATTTTAAACATCGATAACATTTTATTAAATTATTTGTGCTATTTTATAGGTATTAATAGTATATATTAAAAGTTACAGCTGAAATTAACATTACTGGACGTATGAATATATTAAAGTAGAGCTAGTAGCTTTTCAAGCTGTCAGGTAAGGTTATTCCTATGTAGGTAAACTGCCAGGACGAAGGGAAAACTTAAAACCCAAGATGGCACGCGGTCGTTTTTGTATGATTCTAAAGACATGAAGTGTTTTATGTCTTGCACCAATACAATACATAGTCGGACCATCATTAATATAATCTTTCAGTTTATAGTATATAGAAATATAGAGTGACTAAAATTGATAGAAATTCACTATATTTATATTAGAGTGGCTACTATTAATGCCCTTTCTGAAAAGTTACAACTGAAGAATAAATGGGGTTCACTTAAGATGTATTGATTTTTTGAGCTGTACGGTTCCTCTCATGGCAATCTGACTGTATGATCAATCCTACATTCTGGCAATGGCAGATTAAGGGGGTGGAGAGTTGGCACCTTGTCATAGTTGACAGGACGTAAGGACAAGGTTTCCTGGACCAGTATTAATTCTCAGAATAGATCATCTTGTGGAGTTGATTGTAACTCTCAGGCTCAATAAAACCTGCATTGATGGTCTCGTGGTATGAAATACACTGGATTACCGAGATCGGAAAGGTTAAGTTTAGATTATTGGCCAGGTGTGTTGGGAAGGTGGGTATCATCAGTTGATGTATTCCTATAGTTTTCCATCCTCTCTCCACGCTAGTGCAGGTGTATTTATTCTAGACCACCTTCCTCATCCCTACCTATTATATTTGGTGAAAGAATCGGTGGTCTTGGGGTAAAGGGCTCACCTCAGGACCCGATGATCATGGGTTCAAACCCAGCTAGGTTCACCGGAATTTTCTTGGGTGATAAAAACCATAGCACAACTTCCTTTGGAAGGGAAGCAAAGCCGTCAGCCTCATGTCAATTGTGGTATGTAAAAGAATCTTAAAAGGTATGCGAAAATACCTTTCCCGGCAAATCGGTAGAGCCTTTAACTTTCGCTGTTAGAAATACTCATGTTCTGATATAATCAGTCGGCTCAGAAATTGCACGCTAAGTACCTCAAATAAATAAAATCCTTTATCTGGCATTAGATTAGCTTTTGTTTAATAATAAAAAATAATAATAATATGAATTCAATAAAGGAAAAAATTAAAGTCCAACAATAAACTTGTACGAATAAACACCTAGTATTCATTCTCCTAATAGACTCGGGATGAGAAAGGGTGGCTGTGAGCATACGATTGTATGATAATAACTATGGGTGATCACAAAGAGAATAATTAATTTATCTGCGCTTTTAAGATTACTCTATACATTTGTTATTTCTATATTTTCACCAAAAAAAACTTCTGAATTCATACATAGGCCTACATATTGTAGGATTACCAAATGTATGGCTCCATCATTTAGCTGAATATTTACTATAGTAATCGTGACAAATGATAAATATTATTTAATTATAAATATTTAAGTCATAATATTAAACATCCAAAACATATATTTTTAATTTCTTTGATAATTATCTTTATTATTATATGTGTAATTGTCTTAAAATAAACGTACATTTACATTCCATAACTCACCAACGTAGGTAGCTAATTTGACTCAGGAGTTAAGGATCAAGGGTTTAACTCCCGGCATGAAAGGGATATTTGTAATCGAATAAATTCTTGATTATCTTTGCAAAGTGACTAACTGATGGCTGCGACACTGTATGATATGTGTGTACTAGAGCTAGGGCTACTTTGTAAGTCATGTGCTGACACGATCCTTGGGTTCAGAAAGTGTTAGTTAAATACCATAATTAATAATAATGTTACAGCTCCCACAATTTTAAGTGTAAACAATATGATACGTGAACTAAATTTGACTCCAAGTGCTGGAATGTATCAAGTTCTCCGTTTTGTTGTTCAAGTTTGCGTAGATATGTTAACACTAATTTCAACACATAATTATTGTATACAGGTAATAATTATAATTTGATCAAGAAGATAATAATTATATAGTTTTATATATTCCTTCAAAATCATAAGAAAATCTAAATCAATAAATGAAGATTTACTTCACTTATTAACATTTTCTACGGAATCTTTCAAATAATAGCACATGATCGTATAATATTTATTTAAGAATAATCTACACGGATTGATACAATTTAAATTCACTTAAAGGGGCCACCTACCTGAGCGTTGATACAAGTTGAAGATGTCCAGAAATCTCACGCTATTGTGGTTTGTTATTTCAAAATATGGTTCAAGCCAAAATAAAGGTGAAAGGTATCGTCATGTCTTTATAATAACATTAAAAACCTTACACATTAAGTTTTATAGTAAAAATATTATAAAAAGGCGAAATTATCTAATTTTCAGTGACGTCTCACGGAAAATGTCGCAGTAATGAGATCAAATTGATTAGTTAGAAATATAGAGATCCCCTTCCTCAAACAAATAAAGCTATTTTTACAATCAGGGTCAAAATATAACATTCTAAGATCGGTGAAGATTGTTTTAGTAGTTTTGAAGCTTCAGAACTGCCATTTTTATTCTAAATAGCACAGAGGGAATATGTATGCCTTAAAGTAGTCGAAGCCCTTTAAATTCCTTCCTTATTGATTACTAATATGTCCATAGTATGATTATATACTATTTATTTTGATCCGTCACTAAGTTTGAACTATTTAAAGAAATATTTACGTTTGTTCAAACTGTGAACATATTGGCTCCTACCAGTTATACCTTCAGTATTTCTAAAAGTCCTTGACTGATTAAATATGTTCTACTAGAGTTTCAATAGCTTTATTGTGTCAAGATTCTTCATTGCATCACCAGAAATCCAAAAGTTATATATATATATATATACACATATAATAATATTTAGCACCGCGTCTTACTACCCGTTCGGGTTATACGCTTATATATAATTTTAGCGCCAGACGTGTCTTTCTGCCTGTTCAGGTTGTACGCATATGTAATATACTGCGTTTAAACTGCTTTAAGATCCGCGTGGTGGGTAGGCTAGGGAGCATAGTTGCCACATAGCGGGAGTTTGCGTGTTACTACTATGCAAGCATACTCAGTGACTGTCAAACAACATGGCAACGTGCATCGGTTACTATGACAACTACCCTTCACGGATTGGTCGAGCATGTGACGAGCCTTCACTCCCACTCCGGCTGCGCTGAGCTCAATCCTATAGCAGTTTAAAACGCCGTATAGTTAAGATAGAGAGCTAAGGATGAAGAAGGTTGAATTTAGAGGAGTTGTACCCAGATTCACGTGAAGAGATAATGGAAAAATGATATAGGAAAACCACTCTCAGTATAACCAACCGGGATTCCAATCCCGATCTCCTTGTCATCGGAAGTCTAGTCTATTGAGATAATGACACCTTAGACCATGTGCTCACAGACGCAGGTGGTTATATTTTAAGGCCAATGTTATTTTATATGTCTAGAAACAGCTTAATGTGAAAAGAATTCTAGTTTTTAATAAATACTATTGTTTTTAAACACTCTGAAAATGTTCTGAAAAATCATTGTTTAATCGTGGTACTATGGTATGCTTGTAACAAATGAAATCTATTTTTTCCTACCAACATTGGAAAGTTACAACCATATTATGATTTTATTTTAATTGAGATTATCTGTCAAAAGTGGGAGTTACAGAAAAGTTGAGGTGACGTATGATTATTAGAATAACTTTATTAACTTCTTAACCATCAGATATCTACAATCGAGAAACGGTCTTCTTTATAGCTAAACTTGTGCTCAAGAGTATAAGATTATTTCAGAATTACTGCTGTGCTAGGCTAATTAATTACAAAATCATTTAAAATAACCTTTTGATTTGAATCAGCATCTTTAGTTTCTTATTTAATTATAGACTACACGCTTCGGTGCGGACGTGGACTAAATTTTGAGATCATCTAGACAGGTTAGTCGGTAACGGTTAGGTTGGGGTTCGAATCACAGCCGGATTTATTAAGGGTGTTTATTCCTAAATGGTATTCCACTCTCCTTTTATTCAAACGCTTTAAATTATACCTTACTCATTAATACCCCATTAGTTTAACTGAATGCGTATATTTTGGACGGGTTAGTAACAAACAGTTCCTGTGTTCTTGTGAACCTTATCACTGTTGCATTCAAAGCACCTTGTATTGCATGCACAAACAAAAGAAAGTCGAGAGAATTGGATGAGCGTGATTTATCATTATGGCTCTAATAGCTCTTTAGCATGATAACAAAGTAGTGAGACTTCAGTGCTTGTTAATGGGATGCAAATTAATTAAGGTGAAAAGGAGTTACATCTCTCATTTGAAAAATTAACTTTCTGTTTTATCAGTACAAACGGAGCAGAAATGTTATCACCAGGGTGGTTCACATAAGTTACACCAGTGAAGTTGTTTTTTGTATAAAAATGTGTATAGTCGATTTACGATAAGATAAACTTTATTTTTTTGACCTCCGTGGATCTCTTTTTTTTTTTAGCACCACGTCTTACTACCTGTTCAGGTTATACGCATATGTACTAATTACGCTAATACGTTAGGGATGAGGAAGGTTGAATTTAAAGGAAGGGGAACGATATTTGTGTGGAGGAAAAGTGGAAAACTATTTTGAAAAATCATTTTGGGAAAACCAGCCTCAATACTCCCAACTAGGATTTGAACTCACATCTCCTTGTCGTCGGCAGTCTAGCCTAACAAGAGAATGACGCCTTAGACAATTCAACCACCAAAGCAGGTATATGGAATATATTAAAAATTGTATATTTACCAGCTCACATCCCACCATGTTGAGCATACACCGTTGACAAATATATTTTATATATTCATTAAATTGAAAAAGTATACCTTGACATGGGTATCAAACCCGGGACATTTGGCTGCGGACGCCAATGCTCTAACCACTGAGCTATCCAGAAATAAACCCGTGTCCAGGGTCATTCTCCACTTATATTTTAAAGGCAGAGTCTGTTATGGACCTGTGGAAATCGTCAGCTAAATATGAAAGCTCCATTAAGATCACGAGCTATTAGACAACACATCCAGCTTCGACTCGGGAGTGCTTGATGCTGCTCATAGTACAATGACAACAGCTATAGAATTTGCATGTCATGATGGATTAAATAGCCAAGATACTATATTTATTAAGTATGATTATATCCGCATCTAAATAACATATTCTTTAAGCCACGGGACGATTCTTGGATGGCTCAGTGTTAGAGTATTGGCGTACTAAGCCAAAGGTCCTGGGCTCACTTCCCATGTTCAGGTATCATTTTTCAACTTAAATAATATAATATTTAGATGCGGCTATTACCATAACCAACCAATTTCATATATTTATTTTAAAATAAAGTTGACAAAGTGTCGTTAATGTCAGTAATTAATTTTTTTAATTGCTTATCTTGCTACGCATATTCTAAAATTTCAATAAAATGTGAATTATGTAACGAACCAAGATTATAAAATTATGAGATAAATTATTGGTTTCGTTTCAAACATTTCGTCTACTAAATTTTAACTGTTACCTTTTATTATTTTGCACTAAATCTTACTACCCGTCCGGGATATTCGGATTTAACAACAGCTATGGGATCGAAATGATTAAGGAAGAATTTAGGGTACATGTACCCGCATTTGTATTGGGAAATAATGAGTAACCATTTCGTAAAAGCCACTCAGTAAACGTCTAGATGGGACTTATAGCCCCGATCTCATCGTCACCGGAAAACCAACCTACAGGATTTTGACGTCTAGCCCGCGTGCCCACTGATGTAGGTAACAAAAATTAATAAACTCTCGTTCAAACGATCTCATAGTTCAGTCTGTAGCGCATCTGCTTACTGAGTAGATGGTTCCGGGTTTGATTCCAGGATTGAACAAAAAGATGTATCGTGAGTGAAACCCTCACCAGTGAGCACATGGTAAAAGGCGTCAGTCTCGCCTAGTTTGGTTTGCCAGTTATCGAGGTGTCAGGGTTTGAGTTTGATTGAATCTTTGTTGGGTACACTGAGGTTTTTCTAAGTGGAGTAGTGTTCTGGCCCCATGGGAACCCCACTTCCGCCCAACAGGTCAAAACACTTTTTTCGTAATCATTGCGTGCTATGT
>CABFWB010008240.1:0-19161 GCA_902151455.1 Timema bartmani
CTGTAGGTCCTCCATTTCATCTCACAATCACCCTACCATTACACATTAGCGTAAGTGCGTATAATACGAACGGGTAGTAATAATTAGTGGTGCTAATAATAATAATAATAATAATAATAATAATAATAGTGTGTCACTCAGAGGGTAATATTGCATTATTTATGTCTTGAGCAATAACAAATGATAAAAATCAGTTATATTTTTGTTTGGATAAAAATACGCATTTAAACCAAACACAATGCTTTACTTGATCTTAAATGAATAAAATATGTCGTGTATAAAACATTAAAATTACCTTTAAAATCTCCATTTTCAAATAGTTGATTTGATCTAAAAATCGCAGCCTCATGTAACAAAGTTGTATGTAACAAACTATTACCTGGTATTTATTAGCGTGTTTTATTTTGTATTCATTGCATTCGATTCGTTTTTATCACCGTGTCTTAATACCTGTTCAGGTTACACGCATATATGCTAATTACTCTAATAGGGTAGGGATGAGGAAGAAAGTATTTTAGAGTTGATCTACCCACATTTGCGTGTAAGGAGAGTGGGAAACCATTTAGGGGAAACCACCCCCAGTAGACTCGACCGGTATTGGGAACGCGATCTCCTCGTCATTAGCATGCCAATCTAACACCAAAGTAATGCCTTGGACCATTACGGCCACGGAAACGTGTTTGTGGTACATGGGGGAAAAAAAATTCGTTGAAATTTTGCTTTTGGATATTTATGGTGAGAGAGTAAATATATGAAAAAACCTTCGTTATACATAAATACATAATCATAATGGATTTGTTGAAGGAGATAATCTTGGAAAACGTGATCATGAGTTGACTCAAAATAAAAAGATAATTTTAGTAACAATATTATAAATTGAATATTTAACACGATCTATAAAATAAACATATTTTATTTTTATTCGCTGTAAAAAAAATCACATTTCTGCTAAAACTCCACTAAAAAATAAATATATCTTTTTCACATAAAAACCCTGCCTGAATATATCCTTTCTACGCCACTGTGGCTTTCAACCACATTGATTCAAACAAACAGCTAACGATTAAGTAAAATATACGTTGCATTCGCGGAACTGAGAACCATAAATAGATTAGAATGCTGACGGTGAGAAAAAACCATTTGAGAAGTAATGTTCTTAAAAATAACTTAAGAATGTTTGAACCTGCTTTTAATTATTGTTTTTAACATTCTAATTAATTTTATTTTTGTTGGAAGACATTTGAACGCTCTATATTTGAAAAAAGAGTGTTCTAAAATGAACATTGTTGGGCATTTTCTTCATTACCTTTGTTACAAAAACAACTTTAGAGAGTGTAAACTAATAGATAATTTATTAAATCAAATCAAACATGATTCCGGTATCGTTTTAGTCTAAAAGTTATGTTCATTTAGTTTGACTTGCCGGTGATGAGGTCGGGGTTTTGAATCCCAGCTGGGCGTACTATGCAGAGCGACAGTATTATATATTTTTGATTGTTTATTTTATGGAAGATCACCACAAGGTTTAAAATTTATAAGAACAAAATGGAACCTTTACCTTACAGGAAATTCAGCTGGGGAAGAGTGAACGAGAAAACGTTACAACATGGTGATCTTTCTTCAGAGTGTGAGGGGGGTAAGGGGGATGAGCTAAAACAAAAAGTAAGCAACGAAACGGGAAACTTTGCGCCTGAGATTTAATTAGAAAGTTAAACCAATCAAAAATTACGGTGTCTTGGCGCGCACTATTTACAGGCGAATCAAAACAATTTGGCACACAAAGATTCGGGTTATTTATAAAAATAAGAACAAAAGTTTGTGTCCACATAGCAACTATATACAGTCTACGAAAACAAACAAAAAGGAACAATTGACAGCTTCCAGCTTTTGCCACGAGATAGCACCACCATCGAGTCAAAGCGTATCATTTAGAATAAAAACCAAACACTTGTACTATTCTACCATAAAATAGATAGACAGTCAAAAATATATCATACCATCACTAAGTAGAGTAAGAATGATCGAAGGATTTTTTTTTCTTAAAAAAAATCAAATCCTATCTCCACGCAAATACGGTTAAATTTCCTCCTAATTAGACCTTTATCATCCCATACCACCATTAGTGTAATTAGGATGAGATAAAAAAAAAGTAAGGGAGGCAGAATGGTCTAATCCCAAAGGCATCACTCTCACAATCGACTTTAATGTCGATGACAGGGAGATTGGGGCTCGAATCCCGGTTGGTTGTACTGAGGATGATTTTTCATAAATGATTTTCTAGTCTTCCTCAATCCACATTCATTCTAAATTCAATCTTACTCATTCTTAACACATTAGAGTGATTAGTACGTATGCGTACAGCCCGAACGGGAAGTAAGACACGATGACCAAATAAACTTAGTAATATTTTTATATTGCAATGAGATTATCAAAAAATATCCCGAGAAAATATTTTTAAACAAAAAATAAAGATAATCTAAAGAGAATAAAGATTTTTCTAACAATAACAGCAACACATATTTTAAATAATTCAAAACTGGCTTTAACACTCTTAAAACTTTACAATTTTTCAATCTTTTTTCCCAGTTAAGGGTGCAAAATATACATCCGATACATTCTAATCTAGGCCAAGTGTAAGGAGGTTTTATCCTTCCTAAATGTTTTCCTAATCTTCTTCCACGTAAATGCAACTACATTTCTTCTCAAATTAACACTCCTCCATCTGTGTAATTAAGACGCAATGAATGAAAATAATGTCATAGTATTTGTATATAACGATGAAATTACTAAAGATGGTCACAACAGTGTTTATTTTAGAACTAAAAAAACCAAAGCTATTCCACGAATGTTTATTTTAAAACAAAATTAAAGTGTAAATCCTAAGATATCTCAATATTTATTTTGGAAGAAAACAAAAGTGTAAATCCATAGAGATCCCAACAAAGTTTATTTTAGAACAAAACAAAAGTGTAAATCCAAAGATATCACAACAATGTTTATTTTATAACAAAACCAAAGTGTAAATCCAAAGAGATCCCAACAATATTTATTTTAGAACAAAACAAAAGTGTAAATCCAAAGAAATCCCTACAAAGTTTATTTTAGAACTAAACAAAAATTTTAATCCAAGGAGATCCCAACAATATTTATTTTAAAACAAAAGAAAAGTGTAAATCCAAAGGGATCCCAACAATGTTTATTTTAGAATAAAACAAAAGGGTAAATCCTAAGAAGTCCCAACAATGTTTATTTTAAAACAAAAACAAATTGTAAATACAAAGAGATCCCAACAATGTTTATTTTAGAAAAAAACAAAAGTGTAAATCCAAAGAGATCCCAACAATATTTATTTTAGAAGAAAACCAAAGTGTAAATTCAAAGAAATCCCAACAAAGTTTATTTTAGACAAATACAAAAATGTAAATCCAAAGAAATCCCAACAATGTTTATTTTAGAACAAAACAAAAGTGTATATCCAAAGAGATCCCAACAATGTTTATTTTATAATAAAACAAAAATTGTAAATCCAAAGAAGTCCCAACAAAGTTTATTTTAGAGCAAAACAAAAGTGTAAATCCAAAGAGATCACAACAAAGTTTATTTTAGAACAAAACAAAAATGTAAATCCAAATAAATCCCAACAATGTTTATTTTAGAACAAAAGAAAAGTTTAAATCCAAAGAGATCCCAACAATGTTTATTTTATAATAAATCAAAAGTGTAAATCCAAATAAGTCCCAACAAATGTTTATTTTAGAACAAAACAAAATTGTAAATCCAAAGAGATCCCAACAATGTTTATTTTATAATATATCAAAAGTGTAAATCCAAAGAGATCCCAACAAAATTTATTTTAGAACAAAACAAAAGTGTAAATCCAAAGAGATCTCACATTGTTTATTTTAGAACAAAACAAAAGCGTAAATCTAAAGAGAACAAATTATTCCCCACTCGGAAACACAACAAATGTCTAAAATAATTCAAAACTGCCTACAGGTTCGAACACTAGCAAGGACTTACCACTTTACAATCGTTTTTCTCTTGTTAATGTTGAAGATATATCCGACACATTATCCGGGACAAAGAGATAGCAATCAAAGAGAACGTTACAATGTAAACTACTGCAGAGAAACAACTTTTAGACTACGCGAACCATACTTTAGGAGTACATCCACTAAAATAATCCTTGTTCGAGACCGCGAAATCCTATAAATAATATTATTAAATTTGCCAATATAAAAAAGAAGGAAAAAAGAATAATATATATACGTGAATACTGTTGGAAGAGGACGTGTGAAGCTTAGCGGCAAAATAGAGCGATGCATACGGGTGCCAATTTTTTTTTCTTCCTCTTTTTTTATGTCCTCCCTGGCACCTTAGACGAGCCCATCACATACCAAAATAGCTTGGCATACTAGAACGCGGTGGGAGAGGAGGATGAGAGAAGAAAATCATCAAACACCAACCACAGTCCAATTTTCATAGGAAGGGCCTTTTAAAAAATACAAACACACCATTATAGTCCAATTTCATAGGAAGGATATTTTATTAAATACAAACATACCCAATATAGTCCAATTCTCATAGTACGTGCCTTTTATAAAATACAGTCAAATTTGCATAGGAAGTTTTTTTATAAAAACAAGCCTTTTCCTTTTGCTGCCAACATTGTTAAAATTTTACTATATTATTATTGTTATTGTATAGATAATGATAATAAATTATTTTAAGTAACAGCTGTAGATCACACGACTTGAAGTATGAATATATTATTAGAGTAAATCTAGTAGTTTTAAAGCTGTCAAATTGAAAACTGGACTGTAGCATCACCGATCAATACATTAAAGAAACGTGACCTTATTTTTATCAAATCATTATAGTTTGTTTTTTTCTAATCTACCACCCGTCCATGATCTTTGAATTTTACTAGTCTAAGGGGCTAAATAATGAGGAGGAATATATAGATAAAATGCATCAGCTTTTACGTGTAGAGACGGTATACACCATTTATAGAGAGATCACTTTAAGTACAATCAGGTGGGACTCAAGCTCCCACGTATTAAAAATACATAAGAAACGAGTCATACATTTAGCCCACGTGACCACCTGTGCGGCCCACTGGTTACTAACAGTTGCTTTAAATACCAATTTATTATTGGATGGTGTAAGTGTCACCAACTGTACGATCTGGATACTACTTTTGATATAATTTCACCACCTGTAGAATCCGATTTTAGGATATTTTCTAAAATTAATATCCTGTGACCCTGCTATAAAGAAACAAATTTTAAATAAATTATTATTGTTTATCAAAATCGGTGGATTTATCAATAAAATGTCAGAAAGTAGTATCCTACTGGTCTAAATACAATCCATTTCAGATCCATGTACTATCACTAGAGACTATATAGTTGGCATCACTGGGTGGTGTCCAGGGTGGTTACTGGAGCAAATTCTATTCCGCTCACAGAAGCGAGCTTGCGATCTTCACTCTTTCCATTGTGTGTGGGAATTGGATCACGCACATTGCGCGTGGGAAAGTAATTCCCCACTCCTCGTGCGTACGAGTGGAGACACCCATGTGTCCAGCACATGCACTACTAACTGTCCAGGTTAGCGCCGGAGCTCTAAAACACGGCTCACCGCACGACGACCGTCGAGGCCCAGGCCCTCAGGCCCAGAACCCTCACTGGTCTTCCCACGCCATCACTCGCGGGCGATTAAACTTCCTGCCCCATAGAGTCCAGCCGATTTAACTAGGATGCCGCCACGAACGATGGGGGCATCAGCCAAGCCAGTCCTATGTACTAATTATTACGGAAGTGGTCCGACGGGGTCGTACCAATCCGCATGAGCCACCACCAGCTCTCCTGTTGGCGACAAGTACAATTACAAGCTACCCCTGGCACGGGATGATCTGGGGATATTTATTTATTTACTTATTTATTTATTTACACTATTTATCACGATTCCTAGCATGTAGCTTGAGACCTAGATCTACATCTTGAATTAACATTATATCTTTTAGCTATGCTCTTTTTTTAAATACAATAATAAGTTTAGAATAAGGACCTAAATCTAAAAGTCCTATTTGTCCTGGATCTGGGGATAGTGGAATTCGCCTTAATGGTGTCGCCACCTCAGAAATGAATTCTTCCATATGTCAGGAAAGCAGATGACAAATATTTAGAGCATTAGCTCCACCCCATATTTAATTAGCTTATTAACCAACAGCTGCACAACCTGCTTCGGTAGCCGCATGGTCTAAAGCGTCGCTCTCAGGTTAGACTAGAGTGCCAATGACAGGGAGACCGGGGTTCGAATCCCGATTGGGTGTGCTGAGGTTTTTTCCCCTAAAATGGTTCTCCAATCTACCTCGGCGCAAATGCGGGTACACCTCCTCTAAAATTCAACATTCTTCATACCTGGCTCATTATGGTAGTTAGTAAATATGCGTATAGCCTCAATAGGTAATACATGGTGCTAAAAAAAACACGAACCTTTAGGAACGCGTACAAAGGCATCAGTTATGTCTTGTATGGCTTACTAATGCAAGTTTTTACACCCATTAGTGTTTCCATCCTGTGGCCTGGGTCAGTTTTTTATTCAAGCCATATATTTTCCACTACCGACCTGCTTGGCCTGTCGTAGCTTAATATGCCTTACAATCTATCTTAAGACTAGGACAGGCACAACATACAGTACTCGGCCGATAATTCATCACTGTGAAAATGTTTAGTATGAATATATCTACTGAGCCAGGTGTACTCTATTATTTGTGTAATTAGTTATATTCATTAGCACTAGGTGTCAGCACCGCATTGACCCTTCTCCCCTAATGGCTCTAGGCTCGCTAATCCCGCCCTTTTTCTTGGTAAAACGGGAAAAATTGTTCAAGCGTCTTTTTTTTAGCTCTCTGGACACACAGCCATGAAACTCTCTCGTGTCAAATATTAATTAGTGCTCAAGAATCAAGATTGGGTAGCCCCAGCTATCATCTCATCACTCCAGGTATTCTCAGTCACCATTCGCAAAGGTAGGATCACAGTTAATTAATTGTTTCTCTCTATGCTTGATAATTTAACGAATGTGTACAAAACCTGGCCTGTTAACACCACACAGGCAGGGTGAACCCACTTTTCACCAATGATAAATTTTTCGGCCATGTCAGGAATTGAACCCGTGACCCTTAGTTTAATAGACAGACACGCTACCTACTGTGCTAAGGTGTCGGCACTTTGGAATCCAAGTACCTAGCATTATTTGGATTGTTAATCAATGTATCAATTGTTGTCCAAACGTCATTAAGTCGTGTGGGTAGAATGGCTAACTCTGCATTGTATACAAAACTTCCGTGAGGTAAGTAATTCCCTTGTCAATATTTTCTATACAGTATTCGCTATTAGCTATTCATATAATAATTAATAGTGAATACTGTATAGCACATAGTGCCTATTAGCTATGCATTATGCATGAATATAAGCCCAGCCTCTAGGTATAGATATGGTATACGTGATAATTTATATGAAATTTTTTTATATCTATCTTTGAAAGATGATGACAATAATTTTCAAGTAGTTACGAAAGCGATCTTCAACCTTATCCAACTCACAGGACATTGAATAAGGTGGGTAGTAAAGGGTAGTAAAAGTTTAAAATAAATAAACGCCAGGACCGGATTTAAGGGAGGTTGACAGAGGCTAACACCCCAGGGCCTCCACAAACTGTTGCAATAACGTCAAGAATTTGTGTCGAATGCAAAAACTAAAATTTTAAGACCGCACTGAAGACTTACTATTCAAAAGCTGTACAGTTTTGTGCACTTAAATCGTTCCTAAAAACTCACATTGCGAAAAAGTTTAGTAATATCTTATATCAATGGTCGCCAACATTTATGTTACCAAATATACAGGGTGTCCGGAAATTCGCGGATATGGACTATACCACACGATTCTGTGCCCCAAACTAAGTAGAAAATACTCTTTGGTAAAAATACGTTAGGCCCTCAGTTCCTGAGAAAACTACATGAAAGTTTTGGAAACAGTGGAAGAAAGAGGCTATGTGGCAACGCTGTGCCTTAAATTGTGAGTCAGTGGTAAGGCATAGGGCTAGGTAAATAGTCGAGATCAGTAGTGTCAAATAGGCCATGGAGTACACATACGTAGAGTATTGGGACATGGAAATGACCATGGGTGCATCAAACAGCCAATCTGAACTTGCGGAACGATTTACGCCGAACGCAATCCCAAAAGACGGCACCCATAAATGTTTTTCGACGGTTAGAGTTGCATTGCCGGGAGACTGTTCAAATGGGACCAGCACAGTACGTGGATGTAGGACGGCCACGCAATGTGTGGACACTGGATCTTGAGGATGCTGCACTAACTGCTGTCCAACAGGTACCAACACGCAGCACACGTGACAACGCGCAGGCTACGAATGCATCAGAGTCGGCGGTACACCAGGCTCTGCGTGAAGAAGGGTACCACCTATACCATTATGCCACAACGCAGCATCTGCTGCCAGGTGATCTTCCTCGCCGTGTAATGTTCTGCGAGTGGCTTCTGCAACAACATGAGGCGGATCAGGATTTCGTCAGTCGCATACTGTGGACCGATGAAGCGTGTTTCACACCCGATGGTGTGACTAACTCTCACAACAACCACCTGTGAGCACCTGCTAACCCGAACGTCACTCGAGTTCGTGCCAATCAAAAGCGATTCAGCATCATTGTGTGGGTCGGTATTGTTGGTGATACACTTGTGGGCCCCTATTTGCTACTAGAGCGGTTGAATTCGCAGTGTACCTTTTCTTAATTGCCACCATCTTACCTCGCCTGCTTAAGGACGTCCCATTGCCTGTGCACCAGGATATATGGTTTCAGTGTGATGGTGCCCCAATTCATCGTGCAGCAATAGTGCGCCGAATACTACACGACATCAGGGCTATATGTAGGATCATCACTAAGTGGATGCTAAGTGGACACTAGCGTGGGTTTCCTTGCGTCATCATAGGATAAAAGGTGGAGCGATAGTGTGCTTGGGACCACACTATCGGTCCACTAAGTATTCATGAACGTTCTTACATACCACCCGTACGCCCGCAAGTGTATTGGGTGTAGTGACCACCGAGGTTACCAGATCTCACACCGCTAGATTTATTTCTGTGGGGTCATCTAAAATCACTGGTTTACCTACCAGAGGACCTGCCGCAGTCGGCTAAGGACATCATCACGTGGCTACATGCAGCTATCACCATGGTTGGTGTCCCCATTAAATGCCACGTGCACGTCACATGCATCAAACATGCGGAAAAATGCATTGTTTTGCGCGGAGCAAACTTCTAACACCTATTGTGAAGGCTCGACGGTATTAGGCTATGTGTATACAGTCGACAAATTGTCTAAATACTTTCTCGTCGTTAAAATGTGTTCAATAAGTTTGAATGTAGGTGTGTACACAGGCAACGACACGAAAAAACTGTGTTTCAGCAGTTGAAAAAGGGCTGTGTAGGGTCACAAAAATGCGACGACTTCTTTGTCTTACGACTTGGATACGTCTAGTGCAAACAAACGGAGCCGTGTACACCAGCGACCATTCTATCGTTGCTCACCAGATTGTGCTTGGACCAGTCCATGACTTCAGTTTAAATTTGGAACAAATATCGTATGCAGTGCCTATCTATCGTTCGATCGTGCTCCCTCTCCAATTGGTGTCCTGCTGAGAAACTGATTGTCCAGCTAGAGCCAAAAGTTAATCAAGTCTGGCAACACCCATTCTATAGTAGGAAAAAAACTTATCGTAATAGTTACTATAACGCCCAAAACTTGTATAAAACGTTCCAAGTGAAGTTATTTCACTGTAAATGGGGCGTACCCAAAATTGACGTTCGTATCGTCGTAGTTTTCATTTGCAGGCTACAAGAGCAAAAATATCATCTACTTCTACTACGTCCATTATGATTATGGATGTAATATAAGTTTATGGAATTTTGTTTTTCCTGGCAACAAATATGTTCCCTGTGAACACACACACCAACGACGCGACTGTTTCGTCTTTCATCTGTTTATGTGGAGTTGCTAGCCAGAAAGGTAGCGACAAAAAAAGTGTTCAGACAATTTGTTGCCTGTGTACACAATGGCCAGCTGATGTAACGTGCTGTGCTAGGATAGAACAAAGTATTTTTCTGTACTTTCACGTCATTTTTCTCGAAAACTAAAGGTCTAACGCATTTTTACCAAAAGTGTTTTATATTTAGTCTAGGCCAAAGAATTGTGTGGTACAGTCTGTATCCGCGATTTTCCGGACAACATGTATATTGTAATTTTTACACACAGGTAGGTTAATAAAGTAAATAATTCATTCTGGCAATACATTAAGTTACACTATCTTACAAAAAAATATTATTATTTAATGAAACGTTCATAAAATAAATGGTACGACACAATCACACAAACTTTATCATATTGTGTATTATGGCTTCGAAGATAATTTTCAAAAATAGGTTTTGCGTAAACTACCCTTAAGTATGTTTTCATTATAAAAACAACCACATAATCTTGTTAATCACAATAATCACTATTTGTAGCCTATATAGATTTTAAAACCAATAGTTCAAAAATATATTTTGCAAAATTCAAATTGTTATAGATAAATTATTTGTAAACTACCGTACCCTGAAATTATCTGTAATTTGTAGAGCTAAAAACGTATTCTTATTTATAATGAGGAGTTATTCCCAGATTCTCATTTTGAATTCAATCTTCAAGGCAATTTCCAAAAAACTCAAATTTTCAACATAATGTCCTAAGTAAACTACCCTTAAATTAATTTATTTTAGAAAAATAAAGATACATCATAATTATTTATTATGTAAAATAGTCCCCTGATATCAATTTTTAATTAAATCGCTAGAATTATTATATAAAAAATCCAATATTACAAAAATCAGTCATTATTTTAACAACTCTTAAAAGTTTTGGAAAAAAAACACAACTATTTATAAAACAAGCAACTTAACAGATACCGGTTTTTAACCAAATTACTAAAGCAATTTTTTAGATATTCACATTTATCAAAAACAGTCATCAGTAAACAGTCATAAGTAACCGAATTTCCCCCCAAACTCAAATATATAAGGTTATTTGTCATGTAAAAAACACTCCCAAGATACCCAATTGTAACCAAATCGTTAGAACAATTTTTCAAATATTTTCAGTTTTTGAAAAATCAGTCATCAGTAATATACCCATAAATGAGTTTTTGCCTTAAAAAATAAATAAAGTGTTAATTTTTATGTTAAACATTCATAAAAAACCTATTTGGAACTAAATCTTTGGGGCTGTTTCAAGTTTTTGAAAAATCCTTCGTAAGTAAGCTACCCATAAATGAGTTTTTACCCCCAAAACAATATTATACATTGTGGTTAGTCATACCACACAATTTCAAGATATATATTCTGAACAAAATTGTTAGATCTATTTTTAAAATATGTAAAATTTTCGAAAATTTCTCATTAGTAAACTAACTACCCTTTAACAAATTTTTGCCCAAAAACCAATTATACAGTGCTATTTGTCATGTTAAATCCTAGATACGCATTTTAAACAAAATTTGCAACTAGAAAAAATTGGCTGGGCCAAAAAACATTTCTGTGGTATAGCCTTATAAAATCGAAATATCAAAATTAAACTAAATCCATAAAATCGTTTGGATCCGTGGCCAGCAACAGAAAGACATTGAGATATGACAGAATAGTAAAATCCACTTTTATGGGTTCGTGTTCATAAAAGAACGTTAAAATTCGTCATAATCACGAGATCTATATTTTTCACGATCACAATACTTTGTTTTAATATGAGAAAGTAAAAAGTATGTCAATATGTTATTTTTAATATAATGGTTGGAACTGCATTTCACTGATTATCTTTTTAAAGTCCGTATCTTAATTTGACAATGCAGTTCGTAAACAGTCTTTTGGATTACCATCTGAAAGGTGAGATCTATATTTCACTTTCACATTATTTTCACTATGAAGAATACTGATTTATACAGATAATATGAACCAAAATATGATTTAATCTTCATCGCTAAGATATTCAGCAAATAAAACTTTCAGTATTCTATTAGTTTCCAGTAATTTTTGTCTGTACAGCAAGCCTTTAAGAATAAGTTGTTTTGTGATTTCGAAATTTCTGATTCCAGCGTTTCAACATTCGTTTCGTACATTTTATTAATCTATTTGGCAATAATACTTATATCCACGATATTGAATGTAGTTTCAAAAACTATACATACATAACTCAATAATTTCACGGAATTGTTCAAATCTTTGATTGAATATATTGCCCAATTTTTCTATGTGTACAACATCAAATTTGCTATCAAAACAACGGTTTCTTGCAATTCTTGACGTGTTTGGAATAAGTGTCAATTCATTCGGTCTATTTATTTATTTTCAAAGGGAACTAAATTTCTGTAGGAATATCTTGGTGAAAGGGTCAATGAGCGCATGTGAGCCCGTGAGCTTGAGATTGGCAGTCCCCGGCTTAGATACATTTCATGTCTCCTCAGTCCTCAACCTTACTAAAAAAATTAATGTGTGCGCCACTAGTTGCATCTATCAACTTCAACCCTTCCTTGTTATGCGATCTGTTATGTGCCAGATATTAGGTAAGAGGTATTTTAGCGTGGCTAGGTACATGTTAAAAAAAATTATTTCTTAAACCCTATACACAATAGCCTTTTTTATTTTAAATTAAAAGTATCATATTAATATTATTTAGTAAAATTGAGCATAAAAATTTTGAAAGTATCAAAAATGTATAAGAAAAAACTTAGAATAATTTCTATGGACCCTTAGACATTAATTATTTTAATAGGTGCATTTTCCCGATTCAATTAGCTATATCTTGGTATTTATTGCAATAACTAAATAGTTATGAACAAGCCGAAGCTTGAAAACGGCTTGTGAGTTGTGTTTCGTAAACAAAAATGTGGATTTGGATAGATTTGATATAACAGCTGGCGAGTTAGGTTAATTTGGGAGTTTATATACGTCTTCATGTACGTCAAATCAACAGAAAATGCACTATTTATTCTTAGCTGGCATTATAGTTATTTTGACTAGGCCAATTACCACCTCATTTGTTGAAATCGAGCTAATTAGTTTGATCTCGGTCATAAATACTCAAAGTGAACCACAATGCCAATAACACGGTAATGATTAGTCTAGGTTTTACACCAGATGCGATCCATACTGTATTTATAATAAACTACAAATACTATTTACCTCAATAATACACTTCTTTCTGGCACCATGGCTATCCTTTTTTCATAGAGGTAAAAAATGTATTAGCATAGAGAAATTTGTTGGAAGTATGTTTTTATTGAAAGGCATGAAATGAAAAGCACATTTTGAAATTCAACTTAAACAACTCTAGTTTATATGATCCTAAACGTAGAAAGGTTAGTAATTGTTACATATTGTTTTAAAAATATACATTTTACTGTCCAAACAGCTTTCAAATTTAAAATTTGTTTTCAACGCAGGATTTACTATGCGCGGTGCTGTACGTGCTAGAAGACATGCGCTTAGAGATAGCATGCGCAACATGGTCGCTATTCTTTGGTAGCTTAAACTGCACGAGGGCAGGAATATCCAGTAATTAGCTGGAATATTTTCCCTCTTATTTCTTAAAGTTAACTTTCTTATGGCTTCAGGTGAAGATATTGATAGTGGGATGGAGTCGCTTACCACAAGTAGTAAAGACTTGACTCCAGAAAAAATAAAAAGGGACGAAGATGAAGATCTTGACGATGAGGTAAAGCAGACAACGGCCGAATTCCATATGTATATTTATAAATTTTTCTTTCTACTCTTGTTCTGGTTCTATAATAATGCTTAGTAAAAGAATCTAAAGCTCTCTTTGCCAGTCTTTTAACCATCAAATGAACAATTTGTATTGTATAAGTCTTTAGTAAACTATGTTTCAAAATGGAGTTTGTATTAAAACTAGCCTTGGCTAAGCCTACCTTCAAACTACTATAATAACCTAACTTATTTACCACGTGGATACTATAGAATTGTATGCACAGTAATTTCTGGTCAAAAAATATTATTTAGATCTTTTTCTTTTCTAAATGGTAAAAAGGCTCTTTGTGTTTGTGTTAGAAAGTATTGTCACCCACAATACATTCAGTGCCAGCGCCTTTAATGCCGGGATCACGATCAACTTAACGTAACGTTAACTTAACGTATGTGTGATCACGATTCTTGTAACTTAACGTAACAAGTCGAGCCAAACATCATCATTCTCGAGTATGATCTGTGATTTGTACTAATTGTACAGTGATGATCTGTGAATGTTGACAGTTTTCAATCGATATAATAAATATCACAAAACTTTTTGATAAATTTAGCTTTCCTTTTTAGTTTAATTATTTTGTTTCAATGTCTGATCACTATAACTAACGCTAAAGAGTAAACATTGGTTTTAATACCAACAAATGAATTACTAAATATACCTGTTGACGTCACTTGCATAATGATTGACTGGCTAGATCACGTGATACCCTTCAAGTAACGTTCACTTAAAGTAAAAGACCTCCCAGGACATCTCTTACGTTAAGTTAACTGCATCGTGATCGCTTCCATTTAAACATACAAGGAGGTCCTTTACGTTAAGTTAACTTTAAGTTAACATTAAGTTTATCGTGATCCCGGCATAACCTAGACCTAGTAGGTCTCACTGCGATCCCACCAGAATACATACCTAAATTGTCAATTCTTTAGGCACATCACAAAGGGCTATACTAGCGCCTGTCACTATTAAAGTATTTACTACAAGATACACAATGTTTGGACCAAGACATTTTGCCTGAACCAGTATATGAACCCTAAATTCAACCTTCCTAATTCTTAACACATTCATAATTAGTAAGCAACCATATGCATATACCTCGAATGGGTGTAAGACATGGTGATAAAATATATAAATTACATAAACTAACTAATTTGGCAATAGAAAAACACTGGCCACACTATCGCTACAAATAAAGTACCATTCTACAACAACATAACTAACTTAAATGCCTAGTTATAATTCATTAATAAAAACATATTTAAAACTAAGTAGGCACCTGTGCTGAACAACCGTTCTTCATTCTGAACAAATTAATACAAGAACCATAGGCTAAGCCGACATTTTATTTTGTCTTCGGAAATGTAAATAAATTAATTCAAAAATCAGGGAATGTAATTACTTGACTTAAAAAAACCATTAATTTCGCACCTAAACACTAAAACAAAAGTGAGAAGAGTTTTTAATTTGCGTGTTAACATAATGTATTGCCGAGATAAGGCTTTCTAACATAACATGGCTGCTGATTGTTTGTTCCGACAAACCCTGGTGCACAGACAAATAATATACCCAGACACTCGGCCTCCAGGTTAAAATGGTTGTGCTCCTTTTACCAGCTTCAGTCCTTCACCACTAGGATCGCTGATGTTCGTCCTATCATCACCCAGCAGTGACACTAGCGAAGCCTAGTGTTGAAAGACTCAAGCTCGCAAAAGGAGTGCAGCGAAACCCTCGTAAGTTTGAGAGTTTGTTTCTTATTTGTGCGCTGGTGGTATACACTTAAAAAAGAAAGCTTTTTTTTACACCACTTCTACATAGTCAATTTTCATATCAATATGGTTCATTATTCCCTACCACAGGGGTCAGCAAAATTGACCATTCGATCCCTTCAATGGCATTTTCGGTTGATAGGGTAATAAAACTACATCCATCATTAAAAGTATATCTTTTACTCAGATTTTAAACTCGCATATACTATGTAGGCCTTAGTTTCAAATAAGATTCAAGGGTGATCAAATCTTGATGACTTGTCACCCATTTTTTTAATTGCAACCATAAGTAGCCTATATACAGCATGTTCAAGATCTGTTGATTGTAGAAATGTAATTCTTTTGGTCATTTTCTGCCATTTTGGAATTTTGATTAATATTTTCTTGGTTTACATAATTTTCTAGGCATTTTTTGTTCATTATAAGGTATTCAAATTGAATAAGTATATTTTTGAATATAGGTACTGATATTTTATAAAGGCAGTTAACTTAAATGCTCAAACATGGATGTCTAAACACACAGTTGTCGGAATGAGAAGATAATGTAGGCCATGAACTTTGTGTCCTCTTTGCTTGTCTGGTTGTAAAATACACATTCCTGGTGAGACTAACTAGACTAGAGAGGGTTGCGTTCTGAAGCAGATATTTGTAAATCAATATTATATTCAGCAGGATACTTAATTGGTTAATAAAGGATTTTCATTACATATGAATTTTTTTAGTTTTGTAAAATGTGTGTTTGATTTAGTCATGTTATTATGTTTTTGTTAATATTTTTAGGTCTTTTTTTTAAAAAGATTTGAAGTTGATTTTTTAGAAATTAGGTAATTTTTGATCATCCATAAGTCATCAAACACTGGCCATGCTTATAAAAAATTTAAAGTTCTTGTTTTTTTAAATTAAAATTAGTATTTTGTATATTCTCTTTTTTCTCTTAAGTTGAGGAATGAATTTAAGGAACAGATATAAGATACCAAAAAAATCATAATTAGAATGAAGAAATGTATGGATGATTGTGGCCCAAAAAGATTGCCGACTCCTCGCTCTACTATGTAACCGAATGTTGGCTGTCTTTGTTAAAGGATCTGGACGAAACTCTCTCGGAGCGACTTTGGGGGCTGGGCGAGATGTTTCCAGAGAATGTCCGTAATGTGACGCATAAAGTATTCTCTGGAACTTGTACAGGGGTCAAAGGTTAGTTACTCTTCACTCGGTTGGTCAAGATCAGATGTTGATCTAGGCTCAAACGGTAGCTTAATTAATTTTTTGCAATATACTCCTTTAATTGCCGCCATTCTTCTCTCCCTCGCACACTTGCTATTATCTGCTCTTGCCATCTATTTCTTTCTTTGTCTCCCTTATGGTATTTTTCCATCATTCTTTTTGGTATTTGTTTGTTTTCCATCTTCATTACAAGGCCATACCATTTCATAACTCAACCTAACCTTCGATGAGTAAATAAATTAAAAGTTTCACTCAACCTTTTTAAATAAACAATTTTAAAATATCAAATAATATTAATTTGGCTAAGTCATAGATAAATGATATGCACAGCAGCTTAAATGTGTCACAAACCACAGTAACGAGTTCGTAAATATGTACATCCCTGTGTGATTCTAGTGTTAAGGGTATTGACTGGTAAACCCAATGTGAGGAGAGCATTGGGAAGACCTAGGCATAGATAGGTGGATAACATTTTAATATACTTGAAAGAAAAATGATGTAATGAGGTGGACTGGATAGAAAGAGCTAAAGTCTGTTCAGCGTAGTAATTGTTTTCTGAAAGGCCTTTTTCCATGCCAGAAAGCTATTATATAGAAAGATTTTGGTAGGAAAAAAGACCTTTCAAAGAATAATTCCTACCGTGAATGCAGTATAGCTCAAAATAGGGATGTATGGCGTTCTTTTGTAAGTTTGGCAATGGACTTTTGAGTTCCTGGTGCCATAGAGTAATTAAGTGTTATTTTGGTGAGTTTTATTTTAATTGTATTTTTGAAACTTCATAAATCTTGGCTTTATTTGATTCTTCATATTATTATGTGTGTAGTAATAATAATATAATACAAAGAAGAAAATAGAAATATATATTAATAAAATGAGTTTTTCTGCCATGAGCATTGTGCGATATCTACCACATGCAGAGGTCTAACTTTTTAAAAATAAACAGCCTTTTTACACAACCGCATGCACCTCAAAGCTGGAATCTTAAATTATATATTTTTTAAGTTTATGTAAAACTGGGCCTGAAGAAATAAAACATGAAGAGATTTTTTTTTCTGTTTGTTTGAAGCAAAGAAGGGTTTTTCGTGGTAACTGTGCAATTAATTGCGTGGCTAACCTGGGCAACGCCGAGTACTTCTGTCTGATAGTATTGTAATAAAAAAAAAGTTAAGATGCTCTAAAACTCATATTAAGGGTTCTTCCGCCAAATTAATAAACCTATTATCATACTTTTTCCCGGTACTTCTAGATTCTTTCACTCAAACAATAAACTGTGTTTCCAGGTGTCTATAGCTTTTCGTGTATGGCTACATGGTTCTTCTTTAGTACGTCGGTCATCCTATTTGCGCCACTAATCTTCGAAATTGAACGAGCTCAAATGGAAGAAGCTCAACGTAGTCAACAAAAGCAGGTCAGTTGAATTAGAAAGCTAGTTTAGGATGACTTGTGTAATTTTTTTTTTTTTTAATTATTATTTTATTTTAAACTTCTTACCCTCTGTCTGGACTGTTCATATTTACATAAAAGGGGTAAGGATGAGAAAGGTAAAATTTAAATAAAATGTACCTCACATATGTAAGAGTTAGGGATATAGGAAGAAACTCCAGGAAAGATTTTAAACCCAGACTTCTTTGTAATTGGGGAACCTGAACTGACAAGCTTGATGCCTTAAATTTTGTGTTCATAATGCATTTTGAGTTTGATGTCTGTTGAATTTTGTTTGCTCCTTACTACTAATTTTGGTTGAATGCATACTAATTAGGCTAATGTGTTAGAGATGAATTCAGAGGAAATTTACCCACATTTGTGGGGATTGAGTGTAAATCCATTTAGGAAAAACTATCCTCAAAAAAAATCTGGTGGGGGTTCTAAGGCTGTGGTTACGGTGAAATCTTATTCGAGTTCTTGCGAATATTCCTGTATTCGTCCGAATTAGTCAAACATGTATTGCACAATAGATATGGTTACAGTAAAAGTGAATTAGTTGCGCAAATTGTTAGAAGCTCAAATAAGGTTCTTTAGTTTTTCCTGCATACATTATTTATTTCAGCAATTTGGGAATAGTGAAATTGTGAAAGAGTACCTATATGGAGTTCAAACAAAGGGAAAATTGCACCAAATAGCTGTAGTAAATTATTATTATTATTATTATTATTACTATTATTTTATTATTATTATTATTTTATTATTATTATCATCATCATCATCACCGCGTCTTACTACCCGTCCAGGTTATACACACTTACGCTAATGTGTAATGGTAGGATGATTGTGAGATGAAATGGAGGACCTACAGTTTAACGTGGGATC
>CABFWB010008241.1:0-19158 GCA_902151455.1 Timema bartmani
GGTCATGTAATGAGGATGTTGGATTACATGAGATAGTAGAGGAAGCAAGACTGAGATGGTATGGTCATGTAATGAGGATGAAAAAGAGAGGATACCAAAGAAAAGTTGGAAATAAATTATGTAGGAAAATACTGAAAGGGAGGCCAAGAAAGATATGGGAGGAGCAGATAACAGAAAGTGTTCAAGTGAGAGGAGAAGAATGGAATAACAAACCTAGATATCTCAATGGTTGAGTATTGGTGCTCTAAGCCAAAGGTCATGGGTTCAATTCACATGTCCAGTTGTAATTTTTAAACGATTTTAAATTAACTAACTATCCATACAGGGCATTTGAAGATTAAATGGACCTCCCTGAGTATTGTGGATAAAATCAATAAAAAAAATTCTTATTTTCAATTTTTCAGTTAAATTTTTATATAAACCTATATTTGGAAAATAATTTTGGTTAAATTCTAATTGGTATTTTCAGCAGCATATCTAAGGTATAAAGGCCAAAGGGCGCAGCAATCATACATAAAAAATGGAAGTTGGGCTGTTTTTATGGTCTATAGTTTAAAATAAATGTTCTGACCAATTGGCCTAACATTATTATAAGCCGTTTAAATCATCATTTTTACTTTAATATTGTACTCATTGTGAATATTTTACAAACAAGAGCGTAGCCAGCATGAACTATTCATTACTGCAATCATTGTTTGAAGGCCTCACCTATCTTTGGTTGAAAGTATGCTATAGCTATCAGAAACAAATGAGTCAACTGGCGTAACCCACCAATTAATTCTGGCGTAATTATCGACACAAGCATGTAGTGGTAAAAGCCAAAGAGTAGCAAATAATTAACAACTATTGTTTGAATTTAATAATTTTCTCATTTGAATAGATGTATCATCAAATACTTTGAATATTAATTATTTATTTAATTAAATTGTATAGCGTATTTAATAGCGAAAAAAATTTAGAAAATGATTTTGTATTAAGTTTTTTCTATCTAGTGTAAGTTTTGCATTTTGTGGATCACGTCCTTTGACCTTCATACCCTCGAATTGTTCGTTATAAATCTTATCACCATCCTTATTTTATGAAACACAACTTAATAAGTAACTCTCTAGTTTGGTAGAAAACACTCGATACCAACACGAACATACCATTGTTACAAACTTGCTTAGATAGTTTGGAACCACATTTTAAAAAGTAGGCAAATAAAGTAGTAAATTACTTTTATATGAATTTTCCTCAAAAATAAAAATAAAATATATACAATGTTATTATATGGTTTAACACTCCTCAAATATTCATTTTGAACAAGATTATTAGAGCCATTTAAAATGTATATTTATTGAATTTACAAAAAACAATAATTGGTGGACTGAACTTAATTTTAGAGCCATATTTAAATAATAAGTTAAGGCTGGTTCACACAGAACGCGAAGCTAAGCTATGCTATGGTTTTGTCACTTTGGTTTCACCTCATTGCTAAGCTAAGCTATGGTTCCTCTTTTCACTACCGAATTCAGTGTTGTTTCTTTCTGGTCTGCTCCAGTGAAGTTTAGTTATGATGGCACTCTCCAAAATATCTCGTTTGAGCTCAGGTGATAGTACTGTGGAAGATGAGATACTACTATTAGCAGCTGTTTTGGAAGATGAAGAAAATGTAGGTCTAGGAGGTGGAGTTTTGACTTGTTCAATTTTAATATAAACACATTTATTAAATATGAAACCTAAATAAAATATAACTTAAATATACGTGAAACAAACTGAAAACAATACCTAAAAACTTATTTGGTTATTTTCAACAATCCAGCACTGCATCTGTTCAACACGTTGCCCAGGATGCGTTATGGTCAGCCTAAGATGGCTCAAGATAGGAGATGGAAAAATTGCCCGGACAACACTCAGAAAAAAACAAACGTCCAAAAACTATAGTGAGACATACCCACCACAGACAGACAGACAGTCAAATGCAAATCAGTAGAGCTAAAAGGGGAACTCTCTTCAAATGCCCAAAAGCTATAGTGAGACATACCCACCACAGACAGACAGTCAAATGCAAATCAGTAGAGCTAAAAGGGGAGCTCTCTTCAAACGCCCAAAAGCTATAGTGAGACATACCCACCACAGACAGACAGACAGTCAAATGCAAATCAGTATAGCTAAAAGGGGAACTCTCTTCACTCGTTCAATGAATCAAACCACTTGACTAGGTTTTTATTTGTTTGTACATTCAGACCATATTTTCTAGATCGCTCGCATAAGGAATCTACAATCCAAGCTCGCAATCTCAAATTTCCCTGCTTCAACCTGTATTTTACCCTCTGTCGTGGGGCCCTGTGGGGCTGCACCCCCTAAGGGTATCCATGTACCTACCCGAAATTGAATAGTTTCTTGAGGCATGCGAAGGTAGCCATGTTCGCGTCATGGGGGGGATGGCCAGTCTTCTCTGTTAGGCTGGAGAAGGTGTATTCTCTGTCCATTGGCTGTAAAATAGAGAACATTGTGAGATTACAGCAGCGATGATATTAAACTTCTTCAACGCCATGCTGGCCGTTGCGCCCTATACTCATACACGGCTAATGTTCTCGTAACTAATTCACTAGAGAAACTTGTACCGAGATAATGATGGCAGCTATAATGAGATAGACAGTGAAGTCGCTACTATGAAATACACTCTAGGCATTCACATGTTCATTTCTTTCCAACCAATTCTTAAAGTTATCAATCAAAATTATGTAGGTCTATACCTTAAAATTATATTAATAGCAGAAGTACCCGGTGATGTCCTAGGTAACAACGCAATGCATTGCATGGTTACCCCTGGCAACGCTTTAATATGCTTCAAACAGACAGAAAAAAACGCTTAATTTAATTTCTTCATGTTCAGTTTTTAATTAATTACAAAAATTAAATCCAAATTTTAAAATTCTCGCTTCGATGTGCACAGGGGCTACTAGTTTTTAAATTTCAATCCTCTGCGTGCGGTAGATATCGGGCAACTTTCTTGACAAACAAACTTTTCATTATATTAATATAAATAAGATAAATAAAAGGGTGCATGTGCAGTTTGAAACAAGTTAGTTATAAGCTTGTATTTATATTTTTTACATCCATCACTTCTTCCAGGCTTTATTCAGGCCGTATAGCTTTAAATACCAGCTTGCTAGGCCTGTCGTAGCTTCATGTCTTCTAATCTAACTCAAGACATAGGACGGGCACAACATCCAGTTCCCGGCCGTTAATTCATCACATTTCCCTAATTATACATTGTTTTGGGGACATGCCGGGAATCAAACCCGGGACCCTTAGCTCAGTAGGCAGACACGCTATCGATTGAGCCAAGGTGTCGTATTATAACTTTGTTTACATATATAATATCCTTATGCCAGAGAGACTGATGCATGCATCGGTTACCTACAGGTACTAGGGGCGGCCCTAAGGACTGGTGTGCCTCCGTTGGACTACTTTCGTAATAAGTAGTACACAGGGCTGGGCCGAAAGACCACGTCACTAGCTTGCTCGAGGTGGTGGCCCAGGAAGGGGTTGGATTCTCTGGGGCAGTGAGTTTAATCGCCTTGGTAGCGTGGTGGGGTTCGGGCTCCTGGGTTCTGAGCCACCGGGCCCGGGCTCTTGGGGTCTCTGGGCTTGCAGGCCTGGACCGCGCCATTTGTGCGGTGAGCCGTCTTAGAGCTCCGGCGCTAGCCCGGACAGCTAGCAGTGAATGGGCTAGAACATGGGCGCCTCCACTCGTACGCATGAGTATTGGGAGATTACTTTCCCACGCGCAATGGGCGTAATGCCATTCCCCTACACAGGGGAAAGGGTGGAGATCGCAAGGTCGCTTCTGTGAGTGGAAGTAAATAGCTCCGGCTACCACCTTGGATAGGTGGGAGACACGTAGTCTCCCTGTGTTGGTACAAACATTGAGGGAATGGAAGGGGAAGATAAGTTAATTCTCACCTACCTGGGTTTCCGGCCTGAATCGGATCATCTCACCCTTCATGGTGCAGGAGTTAGAGCTTTTTAGGTACCGACCTAGAAACTGCCCAGGGCCACGATGTCCAGGGGTGTGTGGAGCCACATTTACATGCCGTACCGTATCACGTTAAAGATACATATATAATACATTACAGGTTTACAAAATGTTTCGTATGGAATGTGGTGACGTATGCATATGAGTCGTGGACAATCAGAAAGATATTTGAGCGTTTTTAAATAAGTTTGTGGAGAAGAATGGAGAAAGTGAATTGGATGGACAGAATGAGGAATGAGGAGGTGTTTAGGAGGGTAGTAGAAGAGAGAATCCTGATGAGGATGATAAAGAAAAGAAAATAAGTCTTGGCTGGGCCACACACTACGTAGGGATTGTTTAATGAAGAGGATCGTGGAGGGGAAGATAGAGGGAAAAGAGAAAGAAGGATATCAAGAAATGTAGAAGATACAAAAGGAAGAAAGAAGACACTCAGGAGAGAAGAAATGGAAGACTAAGTTGATAACTGTCTCAGTACAAATTCACAGAAGGAGGAGAATAATATTACATTTAATCAACACCACATCCTTCCAAATTATTCTTTTTAAACAAAGATATTTTCTGTTACAGTACACTAATATTTTTTTAAGCACCACGTCTTACTACACGTCCGAGATATGCGCATAAATACTAATTAAACTATGTGTAAGGGATGAGAAAAGTTGAATTCAGAGGATATATATCCGAATTTTCGTGGAGGTAAAGTGGAAATCCATTTAATAAAACCTCAGTATAACTGACAGGAGTTAGAACCCCAGAGTTCACCTTAATTGACAATCTAATATATTGCAAAAGAGTGACGACTTAGTTCACGTGACCCCCAAAGCGGATGAAATCAATATTAAATTTGACTTTTGTTTACATTATTATTTTTCTCTTGTTTTAGTTTATGTTTATAACCACAAATTTGATTAATTATTTTTATTTAATTGATAATATTACATTTATTTCAGGTTTATCATTTATTTTATGTAGTGTAAGAATATGGTAGGTGATAATACTACCTTAGTAGTGTGTTGATATTCTAATTCTAATAATTATTTTATATTAGAAGGCTTAAGGTGAGTTACTCCAACTATTTCTTATGAAGTTAGTTTAGCAATAAACTGTAATAATGATAATAACATGGAGGGAGAGGGGTATACTTTTCACATAACTACTGTAGTAACGATAATAACATGGAGGAAGTTAGGTCTACTGCTCACAGAACTACTAGTAAGATTGTAGTAACGATAATAACATGGAGGGAGGGGGCTACTGTTCACAGAACTACTAGTAAGATTGTAGTAACGATAATAACATGGAGGGAGGTCTACTGTTCACAGAACTACTAGATAATACTGTAGTAACGATAATAACATGGAGGGAGGGGGCTACTGTTTACATAACTACTAATAATATCATATTTCTCATCGTAAGCGCTATTGCATACTTTCTTTTAATCATGAACCAGATTGAAACTTGTTTAATTATCATTAATTTGGACCAACTTACTGCCGCAGCCACTCTCAGGATCAGCCCTTGGAAATCTCCTCTCCGGCGAGAGTGGAACTGATAACCCGTTGGCAGAATGTCCCTCAGACCTTCTCCGGGTCTCCAAATACCCAGGGGTACCACACGAGTCTCGATGTCAGAGTGACTGTAAATCTCGCTCATTTGGTAACCCTGATTATCTTCGACAGCGAGCGTCACGTCTGAATCCCTCCGCAAGAGTTCGGGCATGTTGTCGTCCAACTTTTGGCCAATCATCAGCCAGATGTAAGACGAGTTGAACAGCTCTTTGGTCAACAACTGTGGACAAATATTCATGGGTTATTAAATCTTATTTTTTACAATATTTTGGACAGTAATAACTTCAAAATATATTTTTTTAGTGTCCCTACCATATTATTTAAAATTGATAGTTTGGTAGGGTTTTAAATTACAATCAACAAGGAAAAAGATAATACGTTTCTGTGATTGCATGGTCTAAGGCGCCACTCTCGTAATTTACTAGACTGCCAAAGACCGGAAGTTCAGGGTTATATCCCGGTCGGTAGCATTAAAAGTGTTTGTCCTAAATGGATTTCTATTCTGCCTACACGCAAATGTGGTTACATTTACTTTAATGTACATTCAACCTTCCTAGTCCATAACACATTAACGTAATTAATACACAAGTGTGTATCCCGAACGGGTAGTAAGACAAAATGCTAAAAAAAAAGGGGGGGGGTGATAAAATAATTTGAGGGTAGTCTACTGATGTCATAATTTGGAAAACAAATATACAAGCTATGATTTAATAGAATATAAATTATCATGTAATGAGAAAATATGTGTATCTTTTTTTTACAATATAGTAAAAGGTGAAAGTCCAGGGGAAGGGAGAAAGAGACGGTGCTTTTCCAGTTTTTATGGCAAATTTTTTTATTTTGTCCAAAATAAGTAAAATATTGCTCCAATAAAAACAAGGAGTTTCATTTCTTCACATGTTTATATCAACTGTTGTTGAATATCTCTCATGAGAATGGCGGCATTAGATGACAAACTTTTTAAATGAAGAGAAAAAGTTGTCATTACATTCGAGGACATTCTTGACAGATATTCGGCACAATTTGTAGAAAATTAAACTCTATATTTCTATTGGAGAATTATTTGACTTATTTTGACGAAACAAATGCTTTGTTATAAAAACGTCAAAAAAAAATACTGATCTTTTCTCGCGTCTCCTACATCCACAACTGAAGTGCTAATTGAAGTCGAAGCTTGAAACATGCAAAGCAAAGTTTTATTTTTTATTTATCAGCACGTCTTACTTCCCATTCAGGATATAGGAATATATAATAATTACGCTAATGAGTTAGGAACGAGGAAGTTTGAATTTAGAGGAAGTGTACCCGAATTTACAAAGAGGAAGAGTGAAAAACCATTTTGGAAAAATCACCCTCAGTACGGCCGAAAGGGATTCCAACCCCGACCTCCCTGTCGTAGGCAGTCCAGTCTAACACGAAATTGACGCCATTGACCCTGTGGTCACCGAGGCAGGTTGACTCTGAAGTAGAAAATAAAGTTTTTGTTGCAACATAAAACAACCTTTAATGGTTAAATTATCCATTAATTGCATCCAAGTAAATATAAAGTCTAACAGACCATTCTGAATACATCTTTGCTTACGTTATAGTTATATTTACAGATCCAGAGGTCCTGGGTTCGATTACCGAAACTTCCAGATTGTATGTGAAGCAGTGTGACTGGAACGGGGTCAACTCAGCCTCATGGGGACAAATGAGGAGCTACTTGAATAAATAAGTAGAGGGTCCGGTCTAGAAAACTGAGATTAGTGGCCGAATGGATCGTTGTTATGACCACATTAAACCCTCCAGCCACTATACTTCGATTTAAACTGCTTTAGGATCCGCGTGGTGGGTAGGTTGGGAAGCACAGTTGCCACATATCGGGAGTTTGCACGTTACTACTATGCAAGCGTACTCAGTGACTGTCAAGAAATCTGGCAACGCGCATCGGTTGCTATGACAACTACTCTTCATGGATTGGTTGAGCATGTGACGAGCCTCTGCTCCCCACTCCGGCT
This sequence comes from Timema bartmani, assembly GCA_902151455.1. NCBI lineage: Eukaryota > Metazoa > Arthropoda > Insecta > Phasmatodea > Timematidae > Timema > Timema bartmani. The sequence continues at coordinate 7,593 of CABFWB010008241.1, forward strand.
GAGATGACCTCAATCCTAAAGCAGTTTAAAACACAGTATAGTGAGTGTTATCTTCATCTGCATCTTCGCTAGCATGCAGCAGCCGCTTGCGGGCCGACGCCATGGTTTTTATTTAAGTTATAGCTGTACTTTGTTTACTGGTTGGTATTAAATACTGTGTAGTGTTTGTTCTAAAAATGCTTAGAAGTTGAAATATGTCAAATTTTGTGAAATATTTCAAATCTGTTAAAAATATATCGAAATTTGTTTTCCTTTACGAGGATGTGAAGGTTGTTGTGTGTTTATAAGTCAAAGCTAAGAAGATTTTACCTTTTTTACTTTGACATTTGGAAGCTTCGCACGCATGTACAATCTTCTCTTACAATATTTACCTTAAAAATGAAACGACTTCCTTGACAGTGGAAATCCACTATGACACACATTTTAGAGTAGGAACTCAACATCGGCTCAAGCTCATCCCTGGTCAGGTTTACAACATGATCTGTGAGACAGACTTGAACCCCGTCAGCTGATAAGACCTTCACCAACTCTTGGTTACCTGTACAAAGAAAATAAGCACTAGGTACTTGACTACTTTAAGCGAAATAAAACCAGATTTTATGGGTACAAATATATTTTAAATCGCAGAGCGAATATATATTTTTTAATTTGGGAAACATCTTTGTTTGAGCTTGATCCCCGCCCCGATAACCTACTAGCAGACCACTCAAACTCGTTTCTAATATAATGCATTCAAATGTCACGTGGGTTGAAGGGGAGGGAGAGAAAGTCTTTATAAGAAATATATACAATATTTGAACTGCCTCTTGCTGCCATGGAATATTTCGGCAAACGAAACAATACAGTGGTAAAATATCTGCTTAGTGCTCTTGATCAATGTTGACGCATGCGCAGTATCAGTTTTACGTCAATCGTTTGTTCAGGACTGCTCTAACGGGTCTTGATTCGCATTTATACAAGTTAAACAAAATCTTTTATACACTGTGCCATATAGTTAAGCATTTAATTTATTCAACATGATGAATTAAATACAGTTGATGCCACTGACATTATTTAAATCTAGAATTTAAAGCCCAAAGATGAAAACAATCTTTGTAACTTTTTACCCCCAACCACACATGCAAAGCTTCTTGCCAGCTTCTGAGGCCAGCAACCACACCTGCTTGTTAAGCACGTGAATGATAAGGGTTCGGCCAGACTGACAAGTGTGCGAGCGCGCAAGTGACTGGGTGGCCAGACTGGCGAGTGAGTGAGCGCGTGATTAGCAGATAGCTCTCTATAGTTGTTGACGAGGAGGCTCCGAATCTTGGCTGAATGAACTGAGGGTGGTTTTAACAAGTGATTTATTGTTTTGGTTTTCTCATCCTCTCTCCACGCTAATGGTGATTCTTATTTGTAAAGGCCTACTTTGATAATATTGAAGTATTTCAACAATATCAGCTTTACATATATATAGGTACAGTTTTTGATCTTATCAATTAAATTAGGCCGTTAGTAGCAAGTGTGCTAAGCCTATCGATATTAATAAAAATGACAAAATGAGAAGTTTCCCTAGCACTCAATGAACCAACATACATTAATATTGCCTAGCGCCTGTAAACTAGACTGTACCGGCTTGAGTGCGCGCGCTTGAAAAATAGANGACTGTACCGGCTTGAGTGCGCGCGCTTGAAAAATAGAACCGGTTCTATCTTTCAAGCGCGCGCGGTCAGTCACTCGCTCGCTCCAGTCTGGCCACCTCTCATTACAACCAATGTGTTCTATTTTATATTTTAGTCACTTGCTCGCTCAGTCTGGCCGCCCCCTAAAGCGTTTTTAATCCTAGAATGTACCCATTTAGATTTATAGCAATTACAAATTTATGTTCCATGTCGAATGCTTTATAAAAGTGGAAATCGTTAAAATTCAGGATTTAGTTTTCAGTGAATAACTCAAATATATTTAAATCATGAAAAGTATCAACTCGAATTTTTAATAACTCCAAATTGCATATTGTTGATTGTATATATACCCGAATGGGTAGTAAGACGTGGTGTATATATATATACATATACACCACGTCTTACTACCCATTATATATATATATATATATACACCACGTCTTACTACCCATATATATATACACCACGTCTTAACTACCCATATATATACACCACGTCTTACTACCCATTCGGTTTTACACTCGTACTAGTTACGCTAACGGGTTAGTGATGAGGAAGTTTGAAATCAAATGAAGTGTACCCACATTTTAGTAGAAGGAGAGTGGGAAACCATTTAGGAAAACTACTCTCAGTAAAACGACTGGGATCGAACTTTGATCTCTCCTTCATTAGCAGTCTAATCTATTGCGAGAGTAGCGCCTTAGACCATGTGGCCACTGAAGTGGGTTTGTTGGTTACATAAAAGTGGGGTGGATTTCAGAATTTAGGATTCTATTTTAAATGAATAGCCAAGCGTTTGTGAATCCTGTAAGAACAAACTGATAATTGTATTCATGTCGACATTCTTAAAGCCTTCAAACCATAGTAAAAAGATGTTAAGGGAAAAGAGCCTTGTTGGTGAAATCTTTCAACTTTATTATGGTGTTAACAATATTTTGAAATGACGCATAATATAGTTTAATATTGCGCTAGTGCTGAATGTCTGCGTGGCAATAGTCGCTTAAACTTGATTGAAGGGAATATTTTCTCCCTTAGGTCCATACATCCAATACAAATCTGCCAATTCTTGAGTTAAATAAGTATTGCTTATCATTTCAAATCCACAGAAAGGTTACCTGTTTGGACGCGTAGGGCTACAATAAGTGAACAAACTGTAAACATTTGTTTTATTGAGTTAAGGTTTAAGTAATTATTTAATTTCTTTTAGATTAAAACACATTATGATTACCTGGAACTGATGATATACACATTTTAGTAACCTACTTATTTTTCCGTATGGTGAGTTGGATGAATATTCACACAATAATTCACTTAAAACTTACAAGCCATTACATTAGATAATAATAATAATAATAATAATAATAATAATAATAATAATAATAATAATAATAATAATAATAATAATAATAATAATAATAATAATAATAATAATAATAATAATAATATCTATAATAATAAAATGAAGTGTTTCTCTGTGTGTGTGTGTTTGTTTGTGTGCGATGCCCAGCCAAATCTACGGCACGCAGAGATCTGAAATTTTTAACATAGGTGGAAGGAAGGGGTCCAAATGCACCTTGAAGCAGGATTAAAAAAAATTAATCAGCTTTTTAATAAGGCTATTTTTAACAAATTTTTGAAGAAAATATTTTTAATCTGGTTTAGAATTACGTTTCAGAGATAACGTTTCCATTTGAGATCGGGCACCATGAGGGGGGAGGGGGGGGCTTATATAATTCTTATACCACAGTGGGTCACGGGCAACGCCATGTGGGATGGCTAGTTGTTAATAATAATAATAATAATAATAATAATAATAATAATAATAATAATAATAATAATAAATTGCGTGTCTGGGCTACATTAATCAGTAGTCCAGTTTGTGGGAAAAAATGCCGGTACTAATGGTGACCGTGGGATCTACTCCCCTTTCGAGGAAAATCACACGGTATCAGTCGGGAATCAAACCAGGGATCTCTATATAAACATCCAGGGTCTCTGACCACTATGACACGAAGCGTGATAACACTTACCCATGTAATAATTTTATTATTAATAATAATATACTTTAATGATGAAGTTAAAGCTACTGTCTTTTCTTACACTTTACCAAAATTTATTATAAAAATAAAGACTAAACAAAATAATACCCATTAAAAACCCCACACATAGTAACATTGAAAAATTAGAGCTAAATACAGATACATCAAGTAATATCGAAACGCAATAAAAATATGTGAAACGAGCTATGAGCTTAATCTACTGTAAATTTACGCTAACATACACATATGAACGCTTACACACACATATCAAAAGGTCGTTGACAATTTAGTTTCTTATTGTATGTGGAAATATGATCACGTGATTGGAGATCAAATATAAATCCAACACATGGGTTTGGAAGTATTTATAGCCTTACTGCAAGATCAACTGTCAGGTCATTGTACACTCTATCACAATATTGTTAAGTCCTGGGTCTTCCCCATATATTAAAGTAACTGTAAGTAATTTTAAAATAATTTTCAGTGCACATAAATGAAATAACCGAAAAGTCATTTAAATTTTCACATTTAATTAAACCAAAAAACTATGTGTTATTATTATTATTACTTAATCATTTAATAATATTTGCACGAGAAATTATATCTCTAGACTTTTAGATACTCGCCTAGCGTAAACTAGCAAATAATTGTCAAATTCCCCTGTATAATAGGCAACTTATTTGGCCCTGATTCTCGCAATGCCACGCACAGTCTCGCTTGAATAGTAAACTAACCTCCGGGCGTTACAGGTATAACATTTATTATCTACGAAAGTGTACAGAATATTCTTGTCGGACCAATATCGACCTCTTTCATTGGTCTAAATTGATCAATGAGGAAGTTAATAGAAATGTTTTGACCTGGAGATGTGCTACCACTATTAATATTACAACAATTTTTTTACCGGGAGTCATCTTTTATAGACCGGACTATCACGAGCATTTAATCAATAAAATGAAAATAGGAAAATATGACCTTTGCGGATGGATAAATGAACCATTCCAATTTTCCTTTGTTCTTTGTCTTATCATCCATTTTAGCTATCTGCATACTTATAATAGCTAATTTGGGACGAGAAATTTAAAATATATAGAAAATGCAATCAAATTTTTGTGGGTGGAGAATGGGAATTTATTAAGGGAAAAAACACACTTAGCATACCCTACCGGGATTCGATCCCTGCTATTCTTGTAATTGAAAGTCTAGTCTATTTAGAGAGTGACGTCTTAGACCATGTGATCACCGAAGCGGGTGTTTAGTGAAATAATACAATAAGAAGGTTTGTTAAGGGAACAGAAATATCACAAGATGTTCAACTCCATGGTCTTTGGGCGGGCTTGAAAAGTTGAACAGCATTATTGCGCTAAATACGACGTTAAGCTGGCTTAGACCAGAGTTTTTAAAATGGGGTTTATGGGTAGTTTGAAAAGAAGCGAGAAAAAAAAGATAAATAAAGATAAATATCTTTTTAAATTCATGACCAATACTGTTTTTAAAAATCACACAAATTAATAAAATTGTATCTATTGAACTTATAGACCGTTTTGATCTTTTATTCTTTAGCACCGCGCCTTATTACCGGTTCAGGTTATACATATATTATGTACTAATTAGGCAAATGAGCTAAGGAAGAGGAAGGCTGAATTTTAAAGGAAGTGTAACCACACTTGCGTGGAGGGAGATTGTAAAACCATTTAGAAAAAAACATCCTCAATACACCAACCGTATTTCGAATCCCGATCTTTCTGTATCGGCAGTCTAGTCTATTGAACTTCTGATATTGTCACAAATATCTTTATGGTTCGGTGGCTGCATGGCCTACGGCGTCACTCTTGTAATAGAGTGGACTTCCGAGGACGGGAAGATCGAGGTTCGAATCCCAGTCTGGCGTATAAAATGTGGTTTTTCCTGATTGGTTTACTACTCTCCCTCCAAGCAAATACAGATACACTTCCTATAAATTCAACCTTCCTCATCACTGACACATTAGTGTAATTAGTACATATGCGTATAGCCCAAACGGATGGTAAGATGTGGTGATAAAAAAATAGTATTTGAGACAAACTCTTCCTCTAGTATGTTTAAGGTGACATAATTAATTATAATTATTTCAAACTTAAAGAATGAGCTTGCGTTTGAAGTAGTTATGTCAATTTAATATTTATTTAGCACCGCGTCTTACTACCCGTTCGGGTTATACGCTTAAGTACTATTAACGCTAATGGGTTAGAAATTGGGAAAGTTGAATTTAAAGGAAGTGAACCCGCATTTGCGTGGGGAGAGAGTGGAAAACCATTTAGGAAAATTCACCCCCAGTTCACCCGACCGAGAGTCAGTTTAATAAGGGTATTTAATGCATAAATGTTAGAAAACTGAAATATTACAAGCATTTAAACTGTTTAAATAAACCAATTCAACTAAATTCTATACAAAGATCTAGATGATAGCTCTGAAAAGATTAAGTATATGATCAAACAAAGAATACAGATTAAGGTTGGGTGCTAGTGAGCGCGAATTTAGTGCGCTAATTTTGCAGTTTTTATAGCATAAACATTTGTTGAACAAAATAAATCAAATTTTTCTTCTATAGAAACATAGTTTAGTTTTCTGCACGTGATAATCTCAACAGTTTTTGAATATCTGGCATGAGCATGGTGGAATTTGGTGACAAACTTTTTAAATTAAGAGAAAAAGTTGTCATTAAATTCTAGGATCCCCTTGACAGATATTCAAGGACTGTTGAGATTAGCATGTGCAGAAAACTAAACTCTATGTTTCTATAGAAGAAATATTTGATTTATTTTGGCCAACAAATGTTTATGCTGTAAAAACTTCAAAAATACTTTCATAAACTCACGCTCACTAGCACCCCATCTTAAGAACGATAGCTTAGAGATTACTTTGAACATTATATCATTTGACAGGGTTAATGAGTTTAAATATTTAGGAACAAGTTTATCTAGCAATGGTTATTATATAGTAGAAATCAGGAATAGGATAGTCCGGAAATAAATGCAATTACTCGTTCAATAAGTTGTTTTGCATCCGTCTTCTTTCAAGGAGTGTAAAACTCAGAATGTACAAAAACAATAATTTTACCGGCTGTTCTCTATGGATGTGAAACGTGGTCTCTTACCTTACATGACGAAAAAATGATTAGGGTGTTCGAAGGAAAAGTGTTTAGAAAGATATTTGGTTCAAAAAGGGATGAAGATACTGGAAAATGAAGGATATGCAGCGTGAATGGGAGATTCTAGAACCTTGTTTAAGGTACTGACTGGAAAACACCACGTGAACAGAGCATTGTGAGGACCTAGAGACAAATAGGAGGCTTAAATTAGAATGAATCTGAAAGAGATAGGGTGTAATGAGGTGGAATGGATAGAAATATCTCTTTATAGGGATAGGGTGTAATGAGGTGGAATGGATAGATATATCTCTTTATAGGGATAGGGTGTAATGAGGTGGAATGGATAGATATATCTCTTTATAGGGATAGGGTGTAATGAGGTGGAATGGATAGATATATCTCTTTATAGGGATAGGGTGTAATGAGGTGGAATGGATAGATATATCTCTTTATAGGGATAGGGTGTAATGAGGTGGAATGGATAGATATTGCTTATGATAGGGATAGGTGGAGTACTTTTTTAAGTGTGGCAATAAACTTTCGAGCTACTAGTGCCATAGAGTAATTAATAGAAGGGGGAACTTTCTTTTAAATCACATTAACAACACGTACTAATCACAATAAAGTTCCCCCGACTCACCTCTGCCGAAACAACCAAATATCACGCCCTGCTTCACATGCTTCACTTGAAAGAAGTTTTGTATCAGATTCATTGTCAGAGAATCTCTGAACGAGGAACAAAATGTATCCATAATAAACGAAACAAATATTATTTTTAAAACATTTGGTGGCCGAAATATTTTCATAGTGGGTGAATGAACACGAAACTAAAGCAACTGGTTGTTCTAGTCTTTAAAGATTTTCATCAAAAAGATTTTTGTATTAACCAACTTTAGTATTTATAATATGTGATTTTTTTGGGCTTCAGCAAAAAAAGCTATATTAAAACTTTTTTTCCCCTAGAAATAACTTTTTCTATGGCAATCATAAAACATATTTTAACTCTAGGGTAGAATTATTTGAAAGATTCTTTGTTGGAGTACTGCACAGACTGGGTAGACAGACTTAAAATTAATACGTGATGAAAATGTTGCTACTTCTTCATTATTTAACATGTATCGTGTAGTAAATAACCCAGCTCTTACCCTATAATTTGTAGTATAACTTCAAAAAAGTGGATTGCCAGTCAAGAAAACGGATAATAACTGAAACATCGCATTGTATCATAACACAAAACATATTTTTCCATTTCTTAGCAGTGCTTATTACATATTTGTTGTTGTGGTGTACTTTCTATTTATTAATTTATAATTTTGAATATGATAGATGATGAAGTAGTATAACATGATATTACGCAATTCTTGCTTTAAGAAGCAACTGTAAAGAAGTGTGTTATTTTTACCGTGATTGAATAACATTATTATACATATCATAGGCGGTGAGACAGATTTACTTCACTCCACAATATTAAATAATCGTTAGCATGCGACTTATATTTATGGTTAGTGGATTTGGTCCTGGGTATAGTATGGATCGGTGGGTTGGGTTGTTAGACTCATAGATCTCTATTATTTCATATCTATATATTAATTTTCCCTGTCTATTTTTAATAATTTAATATTATTCTTAAACACCTATATTCAATGGGCTTGCAAGTGCCCATCAGTTATAATATCCAAGGACGCAGGGCTGGTTCTAGGGGGTGGAGGGGTTGGGGGGAATAGAAAATAAATGACGCAAAGGAAAATAGGTAGTTTCAACAAATTAAAACTGATTTAAAACCACTTGTGGAACACGCTGAGACAGGAACATCTCTTAAACCTAAGTTTAATTATCACTGAGCACAAAGTGGTATCACAAATATCGTATCATGATGTAATTAAAGAATTTGCAGCAAAAAAAACCTCTTAAGTTCTAGACTAAGAGAATTTTTGTAATCACCTTAGTACATTTTTGTAACACTATTTTATATAGTATTTTTGTGTTCAAGCCATACTTAATACCTTTGTTTAAAAAAATTATTTTGTTTTTAATTTTCTGATTTCAAACAAAAACAAATCAAAATTAACATTGACGGTAAACCAAATATAAAAACACACGATTTTTTTTTAAATGCACAAGTCAAAAAAAGTCTGGTGAGCAGCCACCTGGCCAAAAGGGGTGGTGTGGGGGCGGGGCGCCATTTTAAGGTTTCCCCTCCGCACCAAAGAAAATTTCTAGTTACGTTCATGAAGAACATTTGACCAGGTTAGACATCGGCTTGATCAATTCTCCCCTAGTAAATTGATTGGTTAATTTGATGTTGTCATTTTCAGTTTCATGAGGAAACATTTTAACTATAAAGTGTTGCTATTTAACCAGTTAGGCCTATTGGTTCTTAATAGCCTTCAGCATGTTTTACCCATTTGTCTATACTAGGTATAATTTAGTAATTAATTATTCTAACTAAATTGTTTAGCTAAATTTATGAGAAAGTGTTGGGTTCTATACTAATTTTAAGTAGCCCATGCCATGATCAAAACTATATTCAACGTGTGTACCAAATTTCAATTCATTTAACTTTATTTATAGGCTATTAACCTTTTCTATCTAGTATTTTTCTCATCCTTATAATTCCATTGTTAGAATATATCTCTGTTAAGATTTATTATTATTATTTTTCACACAGAAGCATCAGGCTTGTTTTGTTTAGTTCTTAATCGAATCGGGAGAGGAGAAATTCAGAGGGAGTTCGCGGGGCCGGCTAATCATTCATTGTTTTGGGACTAGCCTTCTAGGCTTACTGAAGTTGAAGTGGAGGTGAAGTTGCGTGATGAAGCGGCTTCCCCAAGCACACTCATTGAAAAGTTACCACGCTAGACATGCATGTTAATTTCTTAACCAATTTTACACTAAAATTGGTTAATTTCTTAACCAATTTTACACTAAAATTCCCAGATGCAATGCGATAGTTACGAGAGAAACGGGGACTTCCGTGGTTGTTTAAAAAAAATATATAGTTCATATCAACTTTTGGTTTACATAAGTAGTTTCTGTTGATAGATCTAAATTATGAAGCTAGTGGTTTTTTTTCACCAATAATTGGTGAAAAACACCCACTAGCTTCATAATATATGTAGAATATATGTAGACTATCTCCACTAAAGCTGAGTCTTCCTTTGCGTAATTAATGGTTCACATACCCGCCTCGGTGGCGTAGTTGGCTAACGCGCTAGTCGTGTTGAGCTTGACCGCCGAGGATGGGTAGATCGAGGTTCGAATCTCGGTCGGGTGAACTGGGGGTGAATTTTCCTAAATGGTTTTCCACTCTCCCCCCACGCAAATGCGGGTTCACTTCCTTTAAATTCAACTTTCCCAATTTCTAATCCATTAGCGTAAATAGTACTTAAGCGTATAACCCGAACGGGTAGTAAGACGCGGTGCTAAATATTATTATTATTATTATTAATTGTTCACATATTTCCCCCACCCACTGTGCTAACACTCTGATGACAGAGATACCTTGTGGTCTATCCACACAAATGCTGACTGCCGAGGGCTATTTAATCCTAAGGATGGCGAGGACCCAGCACCTAAGAAGGAGAAAGGGTCAACTGGTTAGAAGGGCTCAAATCCTGAAACGGTATTCATAGTGTATTTTCTTTGAAGTAGTTTCCCTCTCTTATTCTTCGAAAATGTGGCCATAATTACCGTGATATTTTACCTTCCTCATCCTTATCTTCATTATTGTTTGTGGCTACCCTGGAAATGTAGTAACACACGACTCAGTCATTTTTCTTTTATTCATGTGTGCAAAAATTTGTTGATAAATGTTTTACAATATACAAATGTTTCTTTGTTTTTAATAATAATTTGTATTTTGAACCGTTTATGTAATCTTTCTAATAAGTAGTCTAACACTTGGAAGTTGCCTGGCTCGCACATAGATAGCGTTAGTGTACGTTCGAGAGCAGTACAATCTCGAAGTGCCCGAAATCGAACGCTGCAATCGAGTACTATCGCGGTATCGACTCAGCAGTCGACACCCTATGGTATTAGTTTAACAACCACCCCGAGCGCTGAAGTCATTCTTCAAATTCCCACTATGGGAGTTTCTTATCTATTCCACCTTCTATTGTCTATGTCGTGGATTGTCCGAGTCAGTCGGTTTTCTGTTCTGTTGTTGCTGTTGTTGCTGTTGTTGCTGTGTCATGATCAAAAGCTTAAACAAGTTATCGGTACATTTATTCATCATTCATTTGTTACTATTTGCAAATTCCCGGAGCAATGGACAAATACGTGATTGGAATTAAAATCAAGAAGGTGAAGAAGAGTCCACGTTATGAAAACGGCGCCAACCTGTGGCTGAATTTTTACTGTTAGTATATGAATATCTTTTAATGCACACAAATTAATGTTAACATACCCAAATATATATTTTGTTTTTCACTTCACATCCATGCATTCGATAATTCATGCCCCTCCCCCTCCCCTAAAATTATCTTAAGTCGGCGCCACTGACACGACTCAAAAAGGAGAAAAAACATTTTATCTTTTGACAACCCTCGTTCTTGTGGAAACAAACCAGGCTCGGCGAGCCTAACTTTTATATCACGTGACCATTGATGAGGGTTGGGAGGCCACTTGAAGACAAAGGAAGATTAAAAAGGTCCAATCAATATCTGTACATTCCACTGCTGTATATCTCCCTGACCATTCGGGAGCTAAGATGGAAGATAGTCCTACACTAAGTTCTC
>CABFWB010008242.1:6029-19152 GCA_902151455.1 Timema bartmani
GGGTGTTCAACCCCCCCAGAAATTTTATGAACAAAATATTTATAGCGTTATTTATGATTCAAACAATATCAAAATTAAGATACAAGTACAAATTAGGGGGCTATGTTGCCATAAAAAGCACTTCAGATAGCTTCTAGAGGTGTTTAATATTTATAATGTGTCCTAGCCTCCAGCAATCAGGGGGCTATGTTGCCATAGCTTCTAGAACTGTTTATAATTTAGAATTTTTCTCTGTCCTTCCGTAATTGGGGGATGTGCCCACCAAACCCCCCCTGAAATTATTGGTGGGCTACGGCCTTGATTTTTTACTTAATTGTATTTGGAGCTATTTTTTAATCTTATCATACTCGAAATTATGGGCAGCAATGACCCTTCTGCCCCCAGTTCCGTCCCCACCGTACAGATGTTAAATGTTGACCACTATATAGTCATTGTTTTGTTTTAGTGCTGAACTTCTTTCCTGTCCCAGTGAGTGAGGAGTGTCTGTCTAATGATAACCGCAGGATAGGTAAGTCACACTCCCACCTCTTCACCTCTCATGCGTGAGTTCAAACAGACTGATGATTCAATCGGGATTGAATACCTATCTTCTTTTAATTAACTCATGGTTGGAAAGTAACATTTTAATCATGTAAATCATACCTTGGCCCATGGCAAGTAGGGATTTCTCATAAAATATGTGGAATTGCCCACCCCACATGCTCATATAATATTCCACATATCTTATATTCTACATAATGAGCGTTCATTCCTGAGTGACTCACCCTGTACATCAACCTATGGAACCACAATCATAATAAACTCAGGATTTCTCGTGTTCAGGATTGGTCACACGGCTATAATCCTCCCTTCTATAAGATAATGCGGTTGCAAAGTTATTTTGTCTTGTTACAGGTACATGTCTGAACACCTACGAGTGTCGAATCTTGGAGGGGGAGTCACATGGGCCTTGCGCACTTGGATTTGGAGTGTGCTGTGTTTGTGAGTACAACACTTTACTGACCTTTAGATACTACAAGGATATCCTATATGTTAGTCTTGGTTTACATACGAGTACATATTCTCATGTTAACTGAGCCTGGTTATATGTTATTCCTGTTAACTGGGTATATGTTTGTCCTATTATATGTGTATATTATGCTTATCTTGCTAGACATATATGTTATTCTCATGCTAACTGGGCCTGGTTATATGTTCGTCTTGTTAACTGGGTATATGCTTGTTTTGTTAACTCTGTATATACTCATCTTGTTAACTGGGTATATGCTCATCTTGTTAACTGGGTATACACTCGTTTTGTTAACTGGGTATATGCTCGTTTTGTTAACTCTGTACATACTCGTCTTGTTAACTGGGTATATGCTTGTTTTGTTAACTCTGTATATACTCATCTTGTTAACTGGGTATATACTCGTCTTGTTAACTGGGTATATGCTCGTTTTGTTAACTCTGTATATACTCGTCTTGTTAACTGGGTATATGCTCATCTTGTTAACTCTGTACATACTCGTCTTGTTAACTGGGTATATACTCGTTTTGTTAACTCTGTATATACTCGTCTTGTTAGCTGGGTACATGATCATCTTGTTAACTGGGTACAGGCTCGTCTTGTTAACTGGGTATATGCTCGCTCTGTTGACTGAGTATTTGCTCGTCCTATTCCTGAGTCCATCCTGGGTATGTATGGTCATCGTGTTTGTTACCCGGCTACAAACATCCAGGCATCATCATAGCTTTGTAGGAATGGTTACAATAATGTTACTGATGTTTTAAGTCTTATCTCTGAATAATTCATATGCGTCACAAAGTGATAAGTGATTTCCACAGGTACAGTCCTGAAACTGTAATAAAGTTCAATTAAGTGAGAAATAACAAATTTGCTACGGACATCCCGGGTTAGATTCCCGTTTCTTGACTATTATTTTGCACTTATTTACCATAATTTTTGAATAATTTGAAGAAATCAATTTGTGTCTACAAAGTGAACAGTAGGCTACGAAGTCAACTAAAGTTGGGAAATAGATCATTCCACGAATGAGTTTGAAATTTTTTCATAACTTAGAACAGGAAAACTGTCGTAAACTTAACGCCCTCAAGGGTGGGCAGATCAAAGTACAGTCCCGTTTCCGTAGGAAGAATCTTATCTAACAGCTAGTAAGTTACTAGATATACGTTCACGTTTCATACGTCAAGTGACGTGGCAGATGTCACTTTTGATAGATATTATCAACACATATAAAATAATGTTTTTATTTTAAAGAGTTTCTTCTACCAAAATTTTATTATAACTTATCCTTTCTTACTAGTATTTGTATGACTACAACAGAGAGCATGCATTCTAAGTCCATTTTTTTTATAGGAAGGGCCGTCTATAAAATATAAACATATTCGTTTGCGAACAATATTAATAAAAATTTATTAGTTTACTATTGTTAATTTATAGGTATTGTTAATATCTATCAACTGCCATAGATATAATTACTTTTTTATTTGTTTAGTAATCAGATGAACCTTAAGAGCTTTTTGGTGATGTATACAGTTAGTCAAATAATGTGAAAAGAGTGACTAAAATAATGTGTTAGGAATTAGGGTCGTTGAATTTAAAGGACATGTAACCGCATTTATTTGGAGCAAGAAGGGGAAAACCACCTAGAAAAAAACCACCATCACTACACCCGAACGGGATTTGAACCCCGATATCATCGTCATCAACAGTATAGTCTATTGCGAGAGTAACTCATATATTGCATTAAAGTGTACCAAAGAATAATAGGGTCCGTTTGACTGGACTAGTTAAAGCATAGGAATATTTTCTTACTTCTCCTGCAATACGAATGAATTTTTAGCTATATTGTTTATATAAATAACAGAAGCTTTCAGGTATGTAATAGTTGACAAATTCTGGGATTTCATTTACATTATTATTTTATCTATAATTTTATTATGGTTTGGTTTTGCAACTAGACAATTATTTTTAATTAATTGAAAGTTTGTTGATTAATCCACTCAATAAAAGGAGGGATGACTGATTGAACACTATTTAGTAAATCATTTAAAAGATTTAAGAATTAAATAGCCAAAGCTATTATTTATGCTTTTAGTGAGGATTACTCCATCTAGATATCATATTCTGAAAATCGAAAAATATACTTGGACACGGGAATCGAACCCGGGACCTTTTGGCTTAGTACACCAATGCGCTAACCACTGAGCTATCCATGAATCCACACGTCCATCACAGACTCTGCCTTAAAATATGAGTGAAGAATGACCCTGGGCACGGGACGATTCCTGGATAGCTCAGTGGTTAGAGAATTGGCGTACTAAGCCTAAAAGTCCCGGGTTCGATTCCCGTGTCCAGGAGTCATTTTTCAATGTTCAGAATATGATATCTAGGTCAAATCACACTTTGTAGCCGACGATTTCCGCATGTCCATCATAGACTCTGCCTTAAAATATGAGGGAAGAATTACCTTTGGCACGGGATGATTCCTGGATAGCTCAGTGGTTAGAGCATTGGCGTACTGAGCCAAAAGTGTCCGGGTTCGATTCCCATGTCTAGGAATCATTTTTCAATTTTCAGAATATTTAAAAGATTATTTTCATAATATAAGCAAGTGGCATCTGCAAACAGCTGAAAGTTGACGTATGAACACGGGAAAGCAGATACAGCTTAGTAACTTTTCTAACTATCTGCCTATGAAAATTATACCGTAGATTATTTCTTTATGCAAACAGGTGGTAAACACAGCTTCCATGATTAGTTTGATAGGTCAATCTTAGATAAACACATTTTAATGTTCGCGCGTGTCGATAAATGATCTGATCGTGTCTAGAAAAAAAAAGTGTGATAAAACGAGTCCACGTGTTAAATTGATCGTTATTTAAATGTTTTTTTTTGGCCGCACCCTCTACAAACGAGTAAACTTTGTTTGGAATCGATTCATTTACTTTTGAGAAAGTGTATTTCGTTTGCGATTCATACTTTTAATTTTGTTTATGCGTTCATATTAATCAAGAGTGTATTTATAATAGAATTTTTTTTTAAATACCAAATTTTAAGAAAATAAGCAACATTTGTAGGCATGGCACAAGTGGACATGTCCACCTAATAAGGTAGCTTTTCTTTAACATCAGGATGTGTTTCCCTCTCTGGATCACACGAGTTTCTCTGTACATTGTGTGTTCTATGAGCAAGCACTCGACTCCTTTAGAGACCACTCTTGACCAGCCATCTGCCTTCGGCCATCGAGACGGGTCTCAAAGGAAGCTCTTGGCTGTTTTTGTTTTCCTAGAAGCAGTTTGTGCCGTTGTGTGATGACCGCCTCGTGGCCCAGTTCCTGGGACCCGGGAATTTCTCAACCGGGCCCGAACCTGTCTGGGATACTGGCCGACTGACTGACTGGCTGGCTATCTATATTACTATTCATATGACTGACCGGCTAACAGACAAACTATCTGACTAATTAAATGAGTATCAATATGACTAAGTAGCTGACTATCCAAATTATTATCTATTTGGGTGACAGACTGACTGACAAACTAGTTGACTAACTAACTGAGTATAAATATGACTAAGTAGCTGACTATGCAGATGGTTATCTATTTGACTGACGAGCTGAATGACAAAATAGCTGACTAACTAACTGAATATCAATATGACTAAGTAGCTGACTAACCATATGAATTACTAAGTAGCTGACTACCCAGATTATTATCCACATGGCTGACTGGCTGACTGAAAAACTAGCTGACTATCCAAATGATTATCAATTAGACTGATAAATTAGCTAATTAGCCAACTAACTAACTAACTAACTGAATATCCATATGACTAAGTAGCTGACTATCCAGATTATGGTCCATATGACTGACTGGCTGACTGACAAACCAACTGACTATCCATATACATATATCTGTACAACTAACTATCCATATACATATATCTGACTGGCTGACTGACAAACTAGCTGACTAACTAAATGAACATCAATATGACTAAGTAGCTGACTATTTATATGAACGACTAAGTAGCTGACTATCAAGATTACACTCCATATGTTTGATTGACTGACAGACAAACTAGCTGACTACCCATACGAATAACTAAGTAGCGGACTATCAAGATGATTATCCATATAAATGAGAGGTTAAATGGCAAACTAGCTGACTAGCTATATGAATGTCTAATTAGCTGACTATCAGGTGATTTTCTATTTAGCTAACATGCTGACTGACAAACTAGCTGACTAGCCATATGAATGATCAAGTAGCTGACTATACAGGTGATTATCTATTTAACTGACAGGCTGATCGACAAACTATCTAAATTACTTACTATTGGACAATCCAAACAAACTTGCTGACTAGATAATTGGTTAACCAGCTGACTATCCATATAACGTGTTCAGGCTATACGCAATATGTACTGATAGCGCTATTGAGTTAGGGATGAGTAAGTTTGAATTTAGAGGAAGTGTACCTGCATTTGCGTGGAGGGAGGGTGGGAAAACTATTGAAGAAAAATCACCCTCAATGCACCTCACCAGGATTAAAGTTCCGATCTCCCTGTAATCGGCAGTCAAGTCTATTGCGATAGTGACGCCTTTTAGACCATGCGACCACTGAAGCAGATGTCAATCTAAGTGATTTACTAATTAACTTACTGACCAACTAACTATTTTAATGAAAAACTTGCTGACTTACTGGCTGAATGACGTTGAACTAGCTAACTAAGTATAAAGCCTACTAACTGACTACATAACTAGCTCATCGACAAATTAGCTAGTTATCCAGCTTAAACTAGATGGCTAACTGAATAACTAGATGACTAACAAACAAGATGGCTACCTAACACACGAGTTAACAAATTGACTAACTACTTGACTGACTAGCTAGCTAATGTACTAATTAGTTAATTAACTAACTAGACAGCTTACTTACTAAGTGGTTAACTAGCTAAAATATTGAATAGCTAAATGAAAAGCACTAGTTAGTTAGTTACTAATCAGCTTACTAAATAGTTAACTGAATAACTAAATAGTTAAGAGATTGACTGACTATAGATATTAAACTAAATTGTAAATAAACCAATTTGCTAACTAATTACACAACCAACTAACCTTCTAGACATAACTTTGTATAGTGAAAGTTAGCATTTAGTATAAAAGTGAAAAGAAAGTCACCACGAGTTAAGGTTGGATACAAGTAATCATGAGTTAAGGTTGGATAGAAGTCACAGCGAGCTAAGGTGGGATGTAAGCGATCAGGAGTTAAAGTGGAATAGAAGTAATCAGGAGTTAAGGTGGGATGTAAGTAATCAGGAGTTAAGGTGGGATGGAAGTAATCAGGAGTTAAGGTGGGATGTAAGTAATCAAGAGTTAAGGTTGGATAGAAGTCACAGCGAGCTAAGGTGGGATGTAAGCGATCAGGAGTTAAAGTGGAATAGAAGTAATCAGGAGTTAAGGTGGAATGGAAGTAATCAGCAGTTAGGGTGGGATGTAAGTAATCAGGAGTTAAGGTGGAATGGAAGTAATCAGGAGTTAGGGTGGAATGGAAGTAAGCTGGAGTTAAGGTGGGATGTAAGTAATCAGGAGTTAAGGTGGAATGGAAGTAATCAGGAGTTAGGGTGGGATGTAAGTAATAAGGAGTTAAGGTGGAATGGAAGTAATCAGGAGTTAAGGTGGAATGGAAGTAATCAGGAGTTAGGGTGGGATGTAAGTAATAAGGAGTTAAGGTGGAATGGAAGTAATCAGGAGTTAAGGTGGAATGGAAGTAATCAGGAGTTAAGGTGGGATGTAAGTAATCAGGAGTTAAGGTGGAATGGAAGTAATCAGGAGTTAAGGTGGGATGTAAGTAATCAGGAGTTAAGGTGGAATGGAAGTAATCAGGAGTTAAGGTGGGATGTAAGTAATCAGGAGTTAAGGTGGAATGGAAGTAATCAGGAGTTAAGGTGGGATGTAAGTAATCAGGAGTTAAGGTGGAATGGAAGTAATCAGGAGTTAAGGTGGGATGTAAGTAATCAGGAGTTAAGGTGGAATGGAAGTAATCAGGAGTTAAGGTGGGATGTAAGTAATCAGGAGTTAAGGTGGAATGGAAGTAATCAGGAGTTAAGGTGGGATGTAAGTAATCAGGAGTTAAGGTGGAATGGAAGTAATCAGGAGTTAAGGTGGGATGTAAGTAATCAGGAGTTAAGGTGGAATGGAAGTAATCAGGAGTTAAGGTGGGATGTAAGTAATCAGGAGTTAAGGTGGAATGGAAGTAATCAGGAGTTAAGGTGGGATGTAAGTAATCAGGAGTTAAGGTGGAATGGAAGTAATCAGGAGTTAAGGTGGGATGTAAGTAATCAGGAGTTAAGGTGGAATGGAAGTAATCAGGAGTTAAGGTGGGATGTAAGTAATCAGGAGTTAAGGTGGAATGGAAGTAATCAGGAGTTAAGGTGGGATGTAAGTAATCAGGAGTTAAGGTGGAATGGAAGTAATCAGGAGTTAAGGTGGGATGTAAGTAATCAGGAGTTAAGGTGGAATGGAAGTAATCAGGAGTTAAGGTGGGATGTAAGTAATCAGGAGTTAAGGTGGAATGGAAGTAATCAGGAGTTAAGGTGGAATGGAAGTAATCAGGAGTTAAGGTGGAATGGAAGTAATCAGGAGTTAAGGCGGAATGGAAGTAATAAGGAGTTAAGGTGGAATGGAAGTAATCAGGAGTTAAGGTCGGTTTGAAGCCACCAAGAGGTTAGGTGGGATGTAAATCACCGAGAGTTAAGGTAGGATGGAAGTAATCATTAATTAAGTTGGAATACAAGTAGCCACGTTTTTAAATATTGTATTATTTATTACAAAACTTTCGGAAAATTGATATAATATTAGGCCACTAGCAAACAAAGTTATTTAAAAAAATTTATTTGAGGTATATTACGTGCACTTTCTGAACAGACGATTTATATCAGCACACGACTTATAAACTAACTTATATATAGAACAGATACTACACCCAGCACCCTGTCGTTAATTCATCATTGTTAAAGGGGAAACCCTCATTTCAACAATGACACATTTTTCGGCAATTCCAGGAACCTAACCTGAGACAGACACGCTACTAGCTGAGCTAAGGTGTCGGGCAACAAAGTATAATAAATAAAGAAACTAACTGTGAAATGTGATCTGAAAGTATGCTCCGATGCCAATCAACTTATATTATGCTCTAAGTGCCAGATGCTTTTGGGAAGTATTGGGAGTCACCTCATACCTCCGTATGGTCGATATAATTTAAAACGGTCTATGTGCCACAAGAGTGATACAGTAAGCAATCATGTTCATTGTGTTATGAGCCATCAAAATGGAAGTTACTTCAACTAATAATAGTAAAATTCTACGTAAAAATATGTGCTTATGTATCTATAGTCAGAAAGAACTTAAAGGAAAGAAGTTTGGAATATAAATTTACTCAAAAATTAAAAAGGTTGCTGCTAAAAAAGTCTAATGTAAGTAAATTCACTATCTACTGATGTAAGCTAAGCTTTATTTATGACTATGTTAAGATTAAAATATATAGGCCTAGTCTAGTTGTAGAATTGTAATTGCAGGAAAAATCCAACCACAAGTCGATGGTGGCTGCGTTATCTGATAGCTCATGATCTTGACTGATCAGTTAAATGTAGCCAATGATTTCTGCACGTCCATCACAGATTCTGCCTTAAAATATGAGTAAAGAATGACCCTGGGCACGAGACTATTCCCGGATAGCTCATTGGTTAGAGCATTTGTGTACTAAGCCGAAGGTCACGGGTGCGATTCCCGTGTCCAGGTGTCATTTTTCAATTTAAATAATATGATATAAAGATGCGGCTGTAACCGTAACTAATGAATCCTCACTTCTCCTATCAGGTAGAAGAAGTGACGATTACAATTACAATATTACAACATGAAGGTATGGGAAGGATTAGACATAAGAGAAATGTATAAGTATAACAAATTAGTTTATTTTAAATTAGAAAAGGTCAATAGAATTACATACGTTTGAAATAGATATTAGATCAAACAGTGCATTGTTATTTAAGATAGCTTTATTCAGTTATCATAATTGCATACTTCCCGATAGCCAGGAATAAAAATAAACACCTTGATGACTAGGAACTAACAGAAGTTAGATTGAACATAGAATTTAGTTTAATAACTCTAGAAATAATAATCAACGCTCATTTTCCTACGAAGGTGCATCTTCCTCAACATAGTGGCAGTCCAAAATAGGCAACAAATATTAATATTTAAGGTCAAGCCACAATACATGAAGACAATCCAGCCTAGCTAATACCAGACTAAGATCTGAAAGGTCTATTAATGACAAATAGTGAAATGATAGGGAATGGAAACAAAGGGTATTAAATCCTAATTTTATAGAGTTACTATGAAGATAGTTATATAAGCTGGCTACCTTGAGTTAACTCCATAGAGAGTTACGAAAACCTAAGAATAATCTCCTTGAAGAGGAACTAGCATACTACAAGTAGTAAATGGCGGGCTATCAGGCACTAGTAGAGCTCCCACAGCTTGCGCACCGTAAATTGATATACTAAAAAGAAATAATAATGACTGATATCTCTCACTGACCTAATTAGGTCATTGAAGAAAACTTTGGATAACCTGAGTTCCGCCATAAAGAGATTCTAAACATGGTCATACCGTTTAGGGAGTATTTATTTATTCCCTAATATATACAACTAAGTCCAAGGACTTATCAAAAGTAGTCAAACACTCTGACATAGAAAATAAAGTCGTATGGACCAAGATAAATAGAGCATTAAACCCTTCATTCTAAAATATGACATATGGTCATAGGAAAATATGTCAGAACTTTGACAAACAACTCTATGTCTTATGGATACAGAAAAAGAGCGTAAAGACTAATATATAAAAACTATGCCTTATAGCTATAGAAAATAAAGTCAGACACTCTAACACAAAAGAGTTTGTATGATGGACATATAAAAAGAGCGTTAAGACTAACATTCAAAGCTATGCCTGATGGACATAGAAAATAAAGTCAGACGCTCTGACACAAAAAACTATGTCTGATGGATATAGTTAAAGAGGTGTTATGAATCTAACCCAGATTCTAACTTTCAAATACTTAAAAGTCTCAGACGAGGCTTCATCTGTTATGAGGTGGAAAGACCGACGCCTGACACATCAGAGTCACCAGTAGTTTCTTCAGCGATGTAGATTTACGTCCTAGTTCTTCCTCCGTTGAATTGATAAAATAGAATACAAAATGTGAAGCGAGGAATAACTGCAATTTAGTAACAGAACTGACGAACTTGAGGAAAGTTTGCATCTGGACACCTAAGGGGGGAAGGGCGTTAAGTTGCGGAATTGCGCTGAAGGACAACTAGCGCTCGTAGATGGTGTGGCGCCCAGAGAAAAACATATCAGCCATTTCTTCTAAGTGGGGCCTGTGAATAAGATGTCGTTTAGCTGATGGTCCCGGAATAGTCATTTGGGGCAGTTTTCTTGGAGCTTGGGCGTTTCCCGGTAACATAAATCCACATGCCACACATTATTAGAATATAGAATATATTAGCTCTTGTATTCATTGTGTTAATTATATTCATGGTATTTTTATTGTACTTGTTAAACAGCAGGCTTAACATGCTACACTAACAAATATAATAGCTTAGCCATTTAATCCCTCATTATAATCTAGTTGTTTATGTGGACTTCTCTTTCTTTGTTCAAATTATATGAATCTACATTTCATCTAGACTTAAGAAGGCTTTTGTGTTGCAGGTCAGCTGTAAATGTAGTTATCATTTTAAGTCTCTAGCTGCTGAGTACAAACAAAAGTTATTCCATGACTTTTATAAGATGAACAAAGAAGAGTGAGGGACATATATTTTGGGATTATTGACAATTACACACGTGAGAAGAAGGAGGCATGAGAAATACGAGTAACCAGGTGAGAATCGACGACAGGCAACTTTATTTTATATTCTGTACCAGATGGTAAACCAAATATTGTTTCTGTCTGTCATACATTTTCTGATATATTTGCCTTAACTCAGAATAAGATACAAGAGTTGACAGAAAAAATAAATAAAGGCCTGTCGCGTTTAATGGAAACCAGGGGAAGTAAAAAAAGAACAGAAAATTTTATCTAGAAACTTAGAAAATTGTGATCGACCATATAAACATGATGAAAGTTATTACATCAGGAGCAAATCATGTCATGAATTAAGTCCTGACCTCTATTTGAACAGTCTCTTCCTCACTCTTGAAGACCGTTATCCAAACACTAACGTTTCTTATCATTGATGCAGAAATATTTTCAATAAAAACTTTTGTGTTTTGGATATTCTCGAACAAACAGTTGGGGCAAATGTGATATGTACACAGCTAAGATTAAAGTAGGTCAAGCAGAAAGTCCAGGAGAGGGGAAAAAAAAAAGGAATGGAAATAGAGCTGCATCACCGTTGAGCTGGGCAGGGTCAATGACCAAAGATGAGCAAGAATATCGATTACCTCTTAGTGAAGAATGCACTGCTTCTATGGATTTACAAGTCCTTTTCACACCTTGTCTAACGTATTCTCAGATGTTTTACTCAAGGCAGATATAACATTTTAATTTTTTATTCATATTGGTGATACTAACAACGCGTATGTGTGTTTGGCATGAAGGAATAACCAGTAGAGGAACAAATTAAATTGATTCATGTGTCCTGAAAGTATTGAGGAGTGGTATTATCAACAAGAAATCCTTAATATATGGAGCGGCTGTGGTTAAATAAGAACAAAGTTCTTATTTTCATGTGGTTATACCTTGTCAGAAAGGCTATTTTCAATTAAATCAACTACAAGTTCCTATTCAGTGGACACTCTTTTATGTCTTGTGATCGTGACTTTGCACACATAGAAAAGAGGAAAAGTGTCACTAAGCCAATTAGTATACCTTAAAATCTCAAGGTACTAATAATCACTGCTAGAGATAAAAAGCCGTTTCTTGTTACTCAAATGAATCATAAATACTTTTATGATGTACAGTCTGATGCTCACAGGTTCATGGACACAAAGTCATTAAATGTGTGGAAAGTTCACTGGATCAAGATAGAAAAAAGAAATATAACTCTTGTTGAGACCCGAAAAGATTTGGGTGACTTAGAAATGTAACCAGAGGTGCAAATCTTGAAACGATCAGAGAGAGATAGGAAGATCAAAGAAACGGAGCTCACACCATTAATCTGTCAATGAGAAGAAGAAAGATAAAAAAAAAATCTTATTCTTATCTAAAGTAGAACATAAAGTTTGTTTACACTGACCTAGTAAAACACTTGAATCGGGTGGGGAGCTAAGAGTAAAAAGAGGCTTATTGAAGACTATTCATTACGTAATTTCTTATCATATTAATTTTTCTAGTAGCTTTGGCTATTTTTCATAGTGCCAAGTGAAAGGACTGATTGTTTTTATTTGTAAAATGTATTTTAAAGTTAATATTTTTAATACGTGTGGATGACTTCATTTACATCAATGTCATTTAGAGCGTTTTTGGTGGCATGACCTCCAGGATATAGAGTGTTTACATTATTTTTAACTTTGCTTGGGTTTTTTAAAAGTCTAGTTTTAGTCAAAGGTCTGTCTTAATTTACGTGATAGTGTACAAATATAGGCCTATTCTCTTGATTAACAATGTAATACAATCAAGGAAAAATCTAAATTTTTATTGAAACATAGTTTTTTGATGATAACTCAATTTGAACTTTTTGGTACTTAGTGCCTTATTTATTTGCACTCTTATATTAATTAGCCAACAGTTTTTGTTAAGTGCAAATTCATTATTAAATCAGTCAAGTGAGGTGTAGATGGATCTTGCGTTTGTTCCAGTTGTAGTATCCTGCAGTGGAGAGGTTTCAAACTACATTACCTACTTCATTGTTCTCATCTTGACAGGATATGTCACTTGTTGCGCCGTCAGGTCAAATCAAGTGTAGACGTATCTTGCGTTTGTTCCAGTTGTAGTATCCTGCAGTGGAGAGGTTTCAAACTACATCACCTACTTCATTGCTCCCATCTTGACAGGATATGTCACTTGTTGCGCCGTCAGGTCAAATCAAGTGTAGACGTATCTTGCGTTTGTT
>CABFWB010008243.1:4995-17186 GCA_902151455.1 Timema bartmani
TTTTTCTGTGATATTACACGTTCCGCGTTCTGAGTACTGTGTGTGGTGTAGATTTGTGTTACTACTGTAGATTCATACGCACAAGCTGCTTATATATGACCTACCCCTTGCCTCTTGGACCCCTTGTCACCAGTGTTAAGACTGATTAATGGAAAAACTCCTGCTAGCCTGATGTTGTGAAGGCTGGCTTCCTATTGGGTAAAGGGAGCCAGCATTTCACATGATCTTCTAATACAACGGAGTTGATCTTTTAAAGAAAGAAAGTTTTTTTTTAAACGCAGTGTATTGAAATTACTTCTAAAAGCGCGTGATTCTCCATTGATGAAGTATAAAAGGAAACTTTACATACAGTTCCTTAAAGAAAAATACACATCATCCATGACTTTTTTTAATATCTGAGAGGGGTCCAAAACAGTATCATTACAGACTCCACCACAAAAAATTGAAAGTTTGGAAAAATGTGTATATTATATTTGACCTTGACAGCGATGGTACCTATAGGTATAGATTTTTCCTTGAAATACCAAACAAAGGTTTTGGAAGTTGGAGTTAGCACTAAATTAGGGTACTTTTCACTAAACAATTTCACTGGTACTTATGTGCTCAAGCACTCGGTATCAAATTTATTGCTTTCATTGTTAATCTTCAAAACAACATATTAACTCAGGCTCTCTTCTTCCGCCTCATTAATCTTGTACAAGCTTTCTCTATCATCTTTGATATCTTCAGATAAAAACTATGTATTTTCTTGAATTTTCCCTTTAAAATAAGACTGCTTCTTATTTATGTTATTCGATTTACCCTTATTTATGCATACCCTTGCTAGATGTCCAATCTGTGAGCAAATATTGCATGTGTAATCACGATACTTACAGTTTTCTGAGGCATGGTTATAGCCTGCGCAAACATCACAACAAGCCCCTTTAGAGGAATCAGGCTGGTGTTTCAGTTGACTAATTTGTCTACTTTGGCTATCCTTTCTATACATATGACAAACTGGCTCCTTTTTTTAATCTTAATAACTGCTAACTGATATTGAAGTGAAGACGCTTTCTTATCACTTGTAATGTCCCAACTTGTAAACCCTATGTTATTTCGAAAAGGAAGGATGAGACTGCAGTTTTTATATTTTAATTGCTATTTATATTTAAATTAGGGAATTATTTTATTTTATATTATTATTTTAATAATTCATTTTCATTTTAGAATATTTAAGCCCTTCAGGCAGTTTGGAAGTCAATACATTTATTTTATTTTAAATGTGCCTACTGGATGCGTTGGACGATGAAACCAAAACAGAAAAAGCTGATTTTGCACTTAGTTTTCGTTCTAAGATAAATACTTATTTTTCTTAGTACGGAGCGGTTGCCAACCAGAAAGCCAGAATTCAAACTACTCTCATGTAATAGGTCGATATTGTCAGTCTACTCTGGTGCAATCGTCGATGTCATCAGAATTTGAAAAATACACAAGGGAGAAATAGACTTTGACTGTTGCGCCAGGAGGAGACGCGCAGTAACCGGGGTGGCGTCAAGACGTGTGTTACTTGTCGCCACATTATGATATAGTGTACGGTGACTGGCGTAGGGGCGGGTCAATTGTACAGGGTGAAGTTGTAAATTGTTATAGTAATAACGTATAAAGGAATACGTTCTAATAATAAATTAATATAAAAATTATCAAAGTATATTTAGTGTATAAGTGGGAATGTCCTTATATGATAATTGCGTCGATAAGAGAAGCTGAGCTCACCAGGGACAGATGTTAGGATTATAAGTCGTCTTTACGTAGTTTTCTATAATGACGACCCAACGTGAGGCTTTCTAGAATTTTATAATTGGCAGTCAACGTGAGGCTTTTCGTAGATTTCTTCAAAATTGACGACCCATCACGGTGTATTTAGGGTATTCTTCACACTAGCTAGCTCTACTGCTTTGTCAATCGTCAACTAAGTGGCGTTTTCCTCAAAAACCCTATCACGAATGGGACCTTGACCCATTCCTAAAACAAATTCATTTATTAGAGTAAAGTCTAGATGAGTGTCAAATTCACAATTCATCGCCAAATCCCGTGTTCTTGCCAGCCACTCATTTACGTTTTCTTCAGGCCCTTGAAAAACTTAAATCTCTCCGCTGAAATCGACTCCAAGGGCAGAAAGTACTTGTCAACCAGCTCCACGAGTGTATCGTATTGCAACTCCTTAGGCATTTTAGGTACACTCAAGTTATTAATTTACTTAAAAGTATCTTCTTCCGATGTATTGAGAAACAGGCCTAGTCTTGTCGAAGAAACTCTCCATCCTAGGTTTGTAAAGAGACCAGTCATTTTTAAAGTAATCTACCTCAAGACGCCACTGGTGGTGGTTTCTACATCTTCAGGCAATTTGAATGCAAATGTAGAGTCCTTCCTTTGGATTGACGTCTCAGGTCTTCAATTGCGGGATGCACTTAGTAAGTTTGTAAACTCGAATACTTGCTATTCTGGGTTTTGGTCAACAGCAGATTAGACAGTGGGTGATCCCATCCAAGTCACCAATGTAAAATACTCGCCACTATTTTACCATTCACAATTTAACGTTCACACATCCTTTCTTGTCACACAACACCTCGCAAGTCACACTTCTCACAGATCATCATACTATTTCATAGCCAAAACAATGCTACCAACTACACTATTGCAATCTCCCACAGAGACATAGCACAACCTTGTCTAACACCCTGTTCAATGTCAAAAAACATTCACTCAAATCTCCATCATTACTTCCAACATACGCCACCATAGCTGCATTTACTAACCATGCATCCTCACCATGCTCTCTCAGAACATTTCATCACATATTCTTATTCACATGATGGTACGCTTTCTCCAGATCAACGAATGAACAATAAACGTTCTTTATTACTGCCATGAATTATTAAATCACTTGTTGCAATTAAAAAAATAGTATTTGGCCCATGCAACCTCTTTCTGGCATGAAACCACATTTCACACCCCAAAACTTGTCATCAGTTTTTTTTAACGTCCCTCTCAATTAAAACTCTCCCAAAAACTTCACTTGCAATATTTAACAAACTAACTGCCCTGTAATTCCTACAGTCACTTTTACTGCCTTTGTCTTTGTACAAAGGAACACTGCCAGCATTCTTCCAGTCAATATGAATATTTGAAATCCCAGCAAACACACGGAACAACACACACTATATGACAAGTAAAACCATGCCCCCACACTTATGCATTTCACTCGTGATCCCATCTATGCTTGTCTTTAAAACTTTCAGAACTTGTAACACCTCAGCCTCGTTAATTCTTTCACACATCATAACAAAATGCCATATTTTCTACTACTTTATCTACGTTTTCGCTATACATTTGCCAAAAAATACTCCCTCCATCGCTTTCTTATACTGTTTTCATCCCAGATCATCTCACCACGTTCATTCTGAATCCTTGCACGCCATGATTCCTTCTGTTTACGCACTTCCAGAACAGCTTCATATTGCCTTCAAAATCATTTTACATTATTTATCTTTCTTTTAAACTCATTTGATGTTTAATCTCATTTAATGCTTTGCATTCATCTTTATCTCTTTTTATATGTTCCACAATCTCTGACGTTCTGTTTCACTCTTCACAGCAATCATTAGTTTAAATGCTTTTTCTTGTCTCTCACAGCTTCTTTCACATGCCCATTCCACCATGAATCTTTTTTTAAGTTTCCCACAACCGCTGATCTACACACATATTTGAGATAGTTCTTTCACACAGTTCACATACATTCAATACTTCAATGAGCTTATTCCAAAATTCCTCTTCACATTCTCGTCTTCTCCCTCCCCAGAGGCCTAAGCAGC
Organism: Timema bartmani; assembly: GCA_902151455.1. Taxonomy (NCBI): domain Eukaryota; kingdom Metazoa; phylum Arthropoda; class Insecta; order Phasmatodea; family Timematidae; genus Timema; species Timema bartmani. The sequence goes on from CABFWB010008243.1 coordinate 8,847, forward strand.
TACCAATACAATTCTACGAATGCTTATTTTCATACTGCCCCAGAAGTTTTTACAACTACTCTCTCTCTCTGTTATAAAACCGGTGACTTATACAGGTAGGAACACATAGTAATAAATTAGAAGGATAGAACATACTGCAAATGAAAGTAGTATCAGTTAAGAGTTAAGTTTATTGATTATGAAAGATGCAATCAATTACACTAACATATGGTGTAGTATATTAACTCAATCCTCTATTAAAAAATTGAGGAGTGATCAGTCCCCCGAGGACGACTTTTAGCATTCATACAAAGTTAGTGCAGTTAGAAGGTGGGGTAACAGGAGTTACTCCTTAAACTTGAAAACGACCTTGTTAGAATAAGCTGTTTTTCGTATTCTAGGTTGGGTGGAACCATCTAACGGTGCACACTGTAAACAGCAAGAAAAAGACAAAAGAGAGCTAGCTAAGCGCTCAGTCCCAGTGTTTGATGTAAAGTGTAAACATCGTACATATGTTAAATCGTGTTTTTTTTGTCTTTGTGAAAATATATCTGCATTATGTTTGATTATGTGTTTTACCTAGGCTATCTAATACATACTTCCTAACAGGTTATGGGCCCAGATATCACAAACTAGATAGCTTAAGCGAGTAGATCTTGCTAATGCATTCAGAAACACTTGCGGGGAATTAAATAGCATCGGTACGCCATCTTGTCTGTTAGATTACCTTTGTGTGCTCACATGGAAGACAAAGAAAAATTAATTAAGAATCCATGACAAAATCTATTAAGAAATTTGATGGAACAAATTTTAAATTATGGAAATTTCAGATGGTTTCACTGCTAATAGCACAAGACATCTATGATATTGTCAATAGGGAACGTGTAATGCCGGGTGATGATGCAACAAACATAACTCAACGGAAAGAATGGATAAAAGAAAGTGCCAAGGCAATGTTTCTCATATCCACAGCTATGGAATACTCGCAACTATCATAGCTGACTACATGTACAAGTGCGAAAAGGATGTGGGGGAAATTAGGTGCAATACACGAACAAAAATCGGTGACAAATAAATTACTAAATTACTATTCTTGCAAAAATGTCATTAATACAAAATGGAAATCAATGACTTTGTGGTACAACATGTCACTAAAATTCAGAATATGGCACAACAACTTAGTGATCTAGACGAGAAACAATCAAACTCGGCCATTATGGCGAAGATTTTGGGAAGTATACCAGGCAAATATAGCGCTTTGATCACAGCATGGTACAGTGTTGCACCCGAATCGCAAACGATAACGCCTAGTCATGGATGGTTGCATGTTGAGGTCGATCCGTGAAATGTGCTAAACAAAAAATCCGGGAACAACGCGGAAGTTAATTCCGGAAAGTGGTACAATCAGTGAAGGAAGTGTTCGGGTATCCGTGTGAGAGGTTGTGAGAGTGTAATTTAAAACCGGGGTGACTTATTCACGTTTGCCTATTACTTAGCAATTATACTAAATATACAACCATTATTCTTATATCATAAAAAAGAGATAAATTTTCCGCTAATTTTATCAAAAGTTTGGACTCCGCAACCCAAAGGGTTCAAAAGTTATCAATCAATCAAATTTCAAGGGTACCGGAAGCTAAGGTCATTGCGACTTTAGTGGAAATTTCCATTGTAGCTGCAATACACATGGTAAGATAGAGAAGGAACGAGTCAGGGCAAAACACGAGGTGAAATAGAGAAGGAACGAGTCAGGGCAATACACGTGGCGAGCTAGAGAAGGAACGAGTCAGGGCAATACACGAGGTGAGATAGAGAAGGAACGAGTCAGGGCAATACACGTGGTGAGATAGAGAAGGAACGAGTCAAGGCAAAACACGTGGTGAAATAGAGAAGGAAAGTGTTAGGGCAATACACGTGGCGAGCTAGAGAAGGAACGAGTCAGGGCAATACACGAGGTGAGATAGAGAAGGAACGAGTCAAGGCAAAACACGCGGTGAAATAGAGAAGGAACGAGTTAGGGCAATACACGTGGTGAGCTAGAGAAGGAACGAGTCAGGGCAATACACGAGGTGAGATAGAGAAGGAATGAGTCAGGGCAATTAACTAATAGCTCATTAAACGGTCCAGTAATAGCCACCGTTTAAGTTTAGAACACCTATAGATCATCAAGAGCCTTTAGTTGCCAAGAAACCAGGGGTTGGTAAAACTTCTGGCTCTAAAATATATACAAGGGAGACTAAGGGAACAAATATAATAAGTGAATCAGCATTTTCGGGTGGTCATTATAAAGGCTTTAAAGTGATATTTAAGTACGTAGAGTAAACAAGAAATGCGGTAGGCTGATTGTTTCACTCGCAAACGAAGATGTATAAGGAAGTTAAAAAGAAAAAACTTGTTAAGATTATGGAGGAGCTTTCCTCCTCTGATATCTAGAAAGAAGTACAAGATGTAGTGACAGAAGACAAGAAGGACGCAAGCTGGAGGATGATAGCGATAAATGAGTTCATTGATGAGCTTTTCCAGGACAGAAAGATGAGCGCGGGGGCTACCAATAGTTTGAAATCGGAGGTTAACAACTTGTTGTTGGTCATCGCGAACTTATAGGGGCAGGTCCAGCAGCTGACGTTGGAGAATACAAGATTCAGAGAAGAAGAGCAGAGCAGGAGTTGAAGAGAGAAGACCAATGTTCACCCAGATCATCACCACTGGGGCAAAAGGTGGACCGGGTGCCAAGATGGTTCCAGCACAGTGGATCAACAGAGAGATGGGAAACAAAACAGCCAAAGTTTTCATCTCATCCAGCAAAGGGGAAGATACGAAGGCTATACAAGTAAAGGTAATGTCCAAGTTCAATCCTGCCAAGGATAAGATCCGGATCAGGTCTATTCGGCCAGCAGGGAAGATGGTTGTAATAGAGACTGAGGACGGCGAGGACACAGAAAAAAATAAAAAAGTGATCCAATTACTTGAGGGCCTTAGGTGTGAATATCCGAGGAAGAGACGACCTACTCGTTACTATATTTTACGTACCATTGAACATGGCAGTGAAGGAACTGGCAGAGACAGTTTATAAACAAAAACTAGAGGACAGAATCACCCAGAAGGAGTTTTTAGAGGGATTTGAACCTAGGTTAAAAACAGGATTGAGAGATAGACGGGTCACCAACCATGAGGTGGAGGTATCCACAAGGGTCCGGAACCTACTAGTTGGGGGCCGTGTCTACTTACTTTTCAGTAGCGTCTCGGTGAAGGACCACTTAGTCATTACGAGATGCAACAGGTGCAGGGATTTAGGGCACAGGGTGAAATTCTGCCCAAAAAAGGAGTCAGTATGTGGTCACTGTGGGAAAGTGGGACATGAACTTAAGGGATGTAATTTGAAAACACAGAAGTGTGTACGATGTGGTAATAGAAGATGTAAGCATCCTAACACTAGAGAGTGTTCCACATACCAACTGCTTTTAGATAGGCAGATACAAAGTACAGATTATGACGAGTAAGGACATGAGGGCTCTAATAATGGTGCTACAGAAAATACTGGACAGATTAAATGAGATGGACGTGGACAGACACAATAGCGGAAGTAAAGGTAAATCTAATAATAAAAAGAATAATACTCCCTCAGGAAGGAGGAGGAATATGTGGAGAGCAGAAAGTTATAGAAAAGGCAAATTTGAGGTGAATATAAGCATCCAACCGGAACAACAGCTAATGGAGAAGGTAGAGGTAGAGACAGGGGAAGTAACTTCAACTTCAACTGTGGAAGAGTATAAGCGTAAGCTCTGGAATATCGAGAGGTGGAAGTTTTGGAAAAAGGACCGGTTATAATACATGGGAGAATTGTCGAAGCTGAGGAGGAACAAAAGGAAGAAACAGGTAAATAGCGGCACCCATTGAAGCCACTGGAAGCGTCCACTGAGAGAGACAAAGCAGAGGTCGGGGATGAGGGGTATGCAGTGGAGGAAGAAAAAGATAATAAGTTGGAGGATATGGTAGATCCTGGTCAAGTATACAATAACTTTGATTAGACTCTACAGCTGTCAAGGCTGTAAGAGCAGCAAACCCTCCACCTGGCCATGAGACACGTAATAAGAACTGCCCATGAGAAAGATAATGATGTTGCTTTCGCCACCCCCGAGGCCTTGGACAGAATACAACTCAAGGCCATGAACCTACCTACGGAGGCGGGACAACTACTGGAAAGAATTCACAAGGTATTTGAGAGGAGCTTTACCAGCATTTTGTAAAAAGCAAATGGTCGCATAGCATTTGACTCGAAGGAAGCTTGGCACAAATGTTATGTTTGTACGCAATAACCCATAATGGCTACAGTTGAAAAATTAAAGATTGGACAGTTGAATGCTATGTGGAGTGCGATGGTAATGGATAAAATCAAGAATATGGCGGAGGAACTGCAGCTAGACCTAGTCTGTCTGCAGGAACCGTATAGTACCCAAGGTGGGAAGATACCACAAATTCCGGTGAATGCGAGAATAATGGTATCTGGGAAGCAACCAATGAGTGCAGTAGTGGTCTTTAATAAGCATCTAACGATCACAAGGGTTGATCAATTATGCAACGAGAGAGTCACTTGTGTTGAGACAAGATCGTAAATAGGCAGTCATTTTTGTCAATATGTATTTCCAGAATATAGAAGATATAGAACCATATTTAGGAATGATTGAGGCAGTAGATGACGTATTTGGAGGGACTCCTGTTATTTACTTAGCAGATCCAAATTCTAGGTAACCCCTGTGGTTCAGCAATGTGTGGAGGAGAGCAGATGGAAGAAAAGGAGGATATCATGCCTATAAGAGGGGAGAGAAATTGGAGGAGATAATTGCGGTGAGAAAACTTATAGTAGCGAAACTACCAGGGAATCCACCAACATACCAAGTGAGAGCTGGGGCGAGCTCCAACATAGACGTACCACTCCAAAATCAAGAAGTTGGGGGAATGGTTGCTAACTGGAAAGTGTTGGACGGAGTGACAATCAGTGACCATAATTTGATCACCTTTGAAATTGAAATAGAAGGTAGAAGGTAAGATAAGATTGACATGTAGAAAAGGATACGATACAACATAAGGAAGGCAAACTGGGACAGGTTAAGGGGGCAGCTGGTGCTACCGCCTGAGGTGGCTGAAGGAGGAAATGTCAATATCATCACCAAGGAGTTTACCAGGTCAGTTCAGAGAGCTATGAGGGCATCCATCACAATGGTGAAGGATACATTGAATATAAACAATCGACCATGGAACGAACGACTTGGTAGACTCCGAAAGGAGATGGGGGTAGCACGAAGGAGATATCAGAGGTCTATATATCCTGCTAGTCGTGGACTGCTCCTCAATGGGTATGGACGGTAAAAAGAAGAGTGTGAATCCACCCTTGTGACGGTGAAGAGAGAAAGCTGGGAGCGATATGTGCAGGAGGAATTGAAAAGTAACGCATGGGGAATACCGTTCCAGATAGCTACAGGATAGGTAAGACCACTAACAATTATCTCGACACTAAGGAAGCCGGAGAGAGGATTTACATCAAACTGGGAAGAATCAGCGAGGCTGCTGATAAAAACCCTACTTCCAGACGAAGACGGAGAAGACGATGAAGGACAAGTGATAACTAGACAGGACATGACGAGTAGTTACGACAATTATGAGGCGACAGATCCAGTAACCCAGAATGAGGCAATAAGACTTGTGGCTGAAACGAAAAAGAAGAAGGCACTTGGACCAGGTGGGATCAGGGTGGAGGCCCCTTAAACAGATCAGCGAGCAGGTAGCACCCTTCTTGGTTAGATTGATGAATGAGTGCGTGGCTCAGGGCCGTGTGCCAAACATATGGAAGCAAAGTGAGGTAGTTATCCTGAGTAAGGTAGAGGATAAGGGTCCTCAACTCCCGAAATCGTACAGACCGATTTGTCTCTTAAATGTATGAGAAAAATTGCAAGAAAAGAGCCTGTGCAATAGATTGCAAAAACATAGAGAGGCTGTGGGTCGATTTGTGGGCCGATGACGTAGGACTCGAACCTGGTTTAGTGGAGATTGAGTCACTCCCTGAAACGGTGAGGGTGCTTGCCTTTACGGACGATATACTCGTAATAGTTGAAGCAACATCTAGAATAGAATTAGAAGCCAAGAGTGACGCAGTGCTCGCTGGTCTGAAATCTAGGTGTAAAAAGGTAAAACTGAGTTTAGCTCCTACAATGGACAATTTGCGTGCTATTCAGGAGAGTACTCAAGAGAAAACCTTAGAGCACGTACATTTGTTGTTACGAGTGCTGACAGTGATCAAAACAGTTTAAGCTATGCCTATACAACAGAGAGTGATGATATGCTACCTAGCAGTGGCCAGGTGAAGCACATATTGAGTAAGGATACAAAGGATATTTGGCTTACCGATAGTGGGGCATTAAGACATATCACCTACCGAAGAGACTGGCTAAAGAATTACAAACCAAGTAAGGGTGAAACGGTATGCCTAGGAGACGGCGGTATATGTACAGCATAAGGCACTAGCACTGTTTAAATTGAGAAACTAGTAAATGGTGTCTGGAAAAAGGGACAAATAACCAAAGTATTGTAATTTACGGAAAAATCTGTTTTCTGTAGGTGTTTGCACAACCAACAAATGCGAAGTGCGATTCAAAGGAAAGAGTGTTGTGATACTGTCTAAAGACTCGAGTGTTGCAGCACAAGGTGTCAAAAGTAATTATATTTACAGAATGTTTTTCATAAATGTCAAGGAAAATTAAGGAAACTTATTTGAGCCGCGAATCAAAGTTTGGAATGAGCGGTTGGTTCATGTTAGTCAGTAAACAATAAAAAAAATGGCAGAGGAAGGATCAACAGAATGATTAAAAGTGGGGGGCACCAAATAGTTTTTCTGCAATACATGTCAACTAGGCAAATCATTTGTCAAGACAGTCACAAAACCAGGATCCAGCAGACCTTCCAAGCCAGGGGAGTATTTCCACAGTGATGTTTGTGGATCAATGAAAGTAGACTCAGTTGGAGGCGCAAGATTTTTCCTGACATATTTTAAAGATGACGCATCTGGTTTCAGAATGCTATACTTCATTAAACACAAGTCTGACACACTCGACCACTTGATGGATGAAAATATGCAAACCAATCTCGTTGGTAAGTAATGTGTTGTGAAGTGCTACTATCGGTAAACCAGACTTCACTTTTATCAAGGCTCAGTAGTTTTTGTACTTGTTCTTCTGAAGCTGGGTTAGTATTCTCTTCATTTTTTGTTGTTACGAACGCACATCTAATTGATGATGTTTCTAATGACTGAGCTTTATTCTGTTTGTCACGGCTTTTCCCTTGCCACACGACCTTTCTTTCCGCAATAAAAGCATTCTCAGTTGAATTTGTAGTTTCTTCTTTGTTGTTCATAGTTTTCTCTCTAAATCACGGCCTTTTTCCTGTCACCAAATTTCATGGTGGCCAATGCACCATTTGCTTCTTTATCTACTGTAAGACGGCTTTCTTCGTTAATTAGTCTCTCCATTAAACTGTTCACTGTTTGATTTTGTTCTGGCACACTATCCCATGCTGTTTTTAGAACATTATATTTTTACGGTAAATTTCCGAGTATCTTTGCTATAATTGTCGCCTCATCCACTACTTGACCAATATCTTTCAATTGCTGTGCCAAATTTTGGATTTTTGAAACATATTTGACTATTGACTCTTTTGAGTCCATGCGGTGTTCATGTTGTTTGAAGCTGATTTTTGTTCATATATTTGACTCAGCTTGAGCTACATTTCCCATGCTGTGGTGCTTGTAATCAATGGTCGTAATTGTTTGGGTTTCATAGACGAGGATATTACATACATTGCCTTGACATTTTGTTTGTAACACGAACTTTTTTGTTTCTGAAATGACGAAATTGTCCACAGAACTTTCCGGCAAGTTATTTCTAACTTCCACCAAATCAATTAACCCACACAAAACTAAAATTTGTGTGACTTTAAACTTCCACGCTAAAAGTAATTTACGTCAAATTTTGTCATATGCCTTTCAGATATTTCTTCTGATATTTTTATTTCGCACAGGGAAAACGTTTTCAACGAGACAAAAGGTGGTTTCCAGAACTTTACTGAGGCATCCCTTCCAAAAACAGTTTTTCCAGACCATATCACTTTTTATTTTAACCACGCAACATGTCTGGGTCCGTAGCCTTTTGGAACGTGAGATAAATATAATTGTATTTGTCTGGGATAACCCGTATAGTAATTGTTTCAATACGTACGGAAACTGGTTTGTATAAACCTATCTCTGAACATAAAAACGTTTTATTTTATAGTGTCCAAGAGGCTAGTTCATAAATATTTATTGTTTTTGAGAGT